>APFE030680230.1:284260-380322 GCA_000404065.3 Pinus taeda
AAAAGGCAAGCCATTGATAAGTGTTCTTGCTGTGTCTGTTAATGGTCCAATATTTCTAACTGCACATGATTACTCAGACAAGTTCAAGACCGCCATCAACATTGCAGAAGCATTACTTGAAACAATTGACCGTATTTGGCCATACAATGTCATCCAAGTCATCACTGATAATGCTGCTAATTGTAGGGCAGCGGGAGCAATTATTGAGGACAAATACCCCAATATATTTTGGTCTGGATGTTTGGTTCACACATTGAACCTTCTGTTGCATGATATTGTCAAGAACAAAAATGAACAATACCAATGGATTGGTGATTTGTACAGAAAAGGCAAAAAAATGATAAAATTTATTACAAATCATAGCAATACCCATGGCCTTTTCCGCAGTCACTCAAGATTGGAGTTGTTGAAGATTGCGAAGACCAGATTTGGTAGCTATTATCTCACCTTCAGGCGCCTTTTGAAGGTAAGAGAGTCATTGGCTAGCATGGTATCAAGTCCACATTGGCAGGTATTAAAGGAAAGGGCTATAAATGCAGTTGACAGGCAAGGTTTTGAACTGGTGGAGAAGGCCGCTCTTGATGGTCAGTTTTGGACAAATGTGAGGCAAGTATTGGATTTCACCAAGCCCATTTATCACATGATTTGGTTTGCAGATACAGACAAACTAGTGATTGGCGAGGTGTATGAGCAGATGGATACCATGTTGGGGCAAATAAAAGATATTGTTCATAACAGAGATCCCGACTTGTAGAAACTGATTCACGATTGTGTGTGTGAACGGTGGAATAGACTTAATCTTCCACTACATTGCTTGGTGTATATCCTTATGCCAAAATACTATTCTACATCTTGGTTGGGGCAACCTGCACCAGGGGGTGGGATTAGGACCAAACCCCATTTAGATGTAGAGGTAACTAGTGGATATTTGCAAGCATTAGAAAAGTTGATACCTGACAGGGAGGAATATGCAGCTGTGCGCCTTGAAATAGGCAAATACTTCAGTGGCACTGGTTTGTTTGGTAACTTCATGCAATGGAAGACAAAGATAGATTTGATTCTCTCACATGGTGGGAAACATATGGCGGCCAGGGACTTTTGCCAAAATTGGCAAAAAAAGTTCTTTCACAGGTTGTAAATACTTCTTCTGCAGAGAGGTGTTGGAGCACCTACAGCTACATACATAATGTGAAAAGAAACAGACTCAATGAAAACCGAGCAGAAAGCTTGGTTTATGTGCACTACAACTTGAGGTTGTTGAGTCATTACTGTGATCGGGCTTATGAGGATCCCACATATAAAATTTGGGACAATCACCTAGACAATGACAATTTGGAGGATGCCACTATACATCTTGAAGAACTGGAAGAGGAACTTATAAGGGATGAAGATGAAGCACCTGCATCAGCCATGCCACCTCCACCATCCAGTACCAGTGCTCGAGTTCCGAGTGTTGTTCCTTTGCTGTCGCCACCTCCATCTACACCCTCACGTGGAGGGCATGTGCCTTCTAGTTTTGGTCGTCGGTCTGTGCGGGAGACTCCTAGAAGACCACCACGACCTGCTTATACTCCTGGAGACTCTCGTGGCAAGGGTCACATGTAGATTCACCACCTCCATCTACACCCTCACGTGGAGGGCATGTGCCTTCTAGTTCTGGTCGTCAGTCTGTGCGGGAGACTCCTAGAAGACCACCATGACCTGCTTATACTCTTGGAGACTCTCGTGGCAAGGGTCACATGTAGATTTACAGTTTACTTGTCTTTTCTAGTTTTTATTAGTTTTCATAACTATTGAGTCTTGAGTCCTTGACTCTTGACTCTTGACTCTTTCATATCATAATGATATTTTTTGTAAACAATATATGTCTGTGACAATGAAAATTTGAAGTTTGAAGTTGGCAATTATAACTCATTGGTAATGATTGTGAATTATGAATATGATGCTTCGTGAAAGACGAAAGTTGTTTCATTTCATTTCATTATTCATGTTTCATTTTATAACATATCATTTCATGTTAACAATTATAAGTTAGGACTTAGAAATATCTAAGATATTATTTTTTGTAATGGTTAAACTTAGCTTACAAGTACAACTTTGGTGATCAATGATGATAAATGTTATATATTGAATTTTCAATTTTGAAAGCTTGAAGTTAAAACTTTAAGATTGAATTTGATGAATCATGATTCACGAGACTCAATATGTTGCAGTTGTAATATGTATTTTACTAACTTGTGGACATGGTTGATGAAGATTATAACTTCTAGATGATTTGATGTGATATGGTTCAATGATAAATCTATGTTTTTTTATGTTTTTTATATCTAATTCATCATTCTACATGTTTTTGTTGACATATATGTATCAAAAATTAAAAAATATAAAAAATATTTATATTTTTAAAAAATCGCTCTGGGATTCGCTCCCAAACCGGGAGCTTCTGAAAATGTTGCTCCCGCTCTCGTTTTCGCTCCCGCTCCCAAGCAACATTGTGCCAAATGATAAATGCCCAATTTATCCAATTGACTTATCAATACATTAGACAATGTGTGAGTTGATTTTATGTCAATTTAATGTGTCTTTTACCACTGTTGTGAGAATTTAACCTTGCTGTAGCAAAACAGTGAGTGTTAAAGGGTTTAGAGATCAAACCCTTGAGCCCTTTGGGCTTGGAGATGGCTAGTCTTCTAGTCCAAAATTTCTCCAATAAATATGCCACCTGAAGACACAAAAAATTGGCCAACTTCTCTGCAAAACACACCAATATTAGCTTCAGAAATCAAATGATAACCCACAGTGAGGAAAAGAGGCAAATGAGGCAAGAGACAAGGGAAAATGAAGGGGTTGGAGGGGGCATCAAGCCTCTTAGAGGCTGCGGCTAAGAAAGAGGCCTAACTTAGGCTTGCGTTAGGGTGAGAAGAGCCCACAGGGTCTGCATTAAGCCCATCAAGGGTTGCGGTTTAGGAAGGAAGGCTGCTGTGAGGCAGTAAGGGAGGAAGAGGGAAATGAGAGGGAGAAAAAGGGCATTGACAAGCAAAAGAAAGGAGATAGAGGGATAAGGGAAGGCTGAGAGTAGATGGAGGAGGATGGAGGGCAAGAGAGGCTAGAAAAAGGACATGACAAGGTGATAGAAGGCAGGCCGAGGGCATGGGAAGGCAAGGGAAGGCCCTTAGAGCCTACAACAAGGCCTAAGAGGCCAAGAAGGGGCTACCACAAGGCTTGTTAGGCCTGTGGCCAAGGAGAAAAGCCCCTAGGGCTTGGCAGCTAGGGCTTTAAGGCCCACGACTAGGGAAAAAAGAGAAAAAGAGGGTTGTGGCTAGGCTTGGAGGCAGACGCTGGGCCAGGAGGCCCTAAAATATTTGGAACCTTTGCCAAAAAAGCTTCAGATCTTCAAATTTGTTTAATCAAAGAAAAATTTCTTGCTAGCCCTGCAAAAATTTTAGAGACTAGATCTTACCCTCAATTGCCTAGATCCAACTCAAACCCGACAAATCTTCTTGAATCTCACGTGCACAAATGAAAAAACAAGTGCCCAAAGCCCCAATATATACAAAATTTTAAAATAAATTCCCGAACCCCAAATAGTTGCAAAACAAAGCTTAGAAGAAATATATTTACAAAAATTATTTTACAAAAAATAATTTACAAATGTATTTACAAATATACAATGCTTGAAAATATTTTTGGAGAGAAATTTTTTTATGATAATAACAATAGCTTGATGCATTTCGACAGATAGATGTTAACCACAGTCTTAGCGAAGTAAGAAAATCACATAAATAACCTGGAGCACAAACAAGGTCAGCCCGTGCCCATAGTTTGTGAACTTGGAGCCCAAGGGTCGAGGAACCATCAAACTCTATATATTTCTTAAGAGAAAATTGTTAGATCATACAATGAATCAGATCACCTAAGATAAACCCACAACTTACCAATAAAATGGTCCTATCATCTACAAATGAAATAACAATTCATATAATATTGAAGCACAATATAGGAAAGCACATACCCAACATGTACCACAGATCAATGAGACAAAGATACCATGAACTCAATCCCAAAGACTTTTATTATGAATTTCAAATGTTCCTAGCAGAACAATGGCTTCACACCAACATTACAAAATTACGTTTAGATCAGAGTTACCATCATTGTGACTTGAGAAGCAAATGGGTTCTAATTTATAGATAAGTCCTTCAAGTGAAAAATAACGGCTAGTTGGCTTGACCTCTGTCAAAATAATCCTGATTGTCAATAAATACTTGATCAACTTCTAATTTTTGCCATCGAATATATTTATTTTGGAGGAATTTTCGAACTTCTCATTAAAACCATTTTTTATTAATCGAAAAATAATTATTTTGGATGAATTTCCTAAAAAAATTGACTTTGACTTAACCACCAAGGCCCAAATGCTCAAATTTTCTTAAAATATCCATTTTTGCCTTGGTGGGGGACCTCCAAGAATTAACTTCTTTTTGACCCACAAAATTTTTGGTCATTTTCCACTTGGAGAAACGAATTTCTCTAGAATTAATTTTTTGACTCGAAATTAATTAATTTTCCAGCTTAGGGTTTAATTTTTATTTTGCCAGAAAAATTAATTAACTGACAATTGAGAGAATTAATTATTTTTCCACCCTCAAATACTTTAGCCATGGTGTCTGATTGCAAGGGACCATGCACTAAAATATTTTTACATAAGATAATTACAAATTCAACCCTCAAATGGGGAATACCCATTCGTTATAGACCCTCATAATTTTTACCCAATTCTGCGATACAATATGATCGAGTAGACCAAGTGATCTATAATAAAATAATTTAGCCAAATAGCTTAAATTATTCCCAAATCACTTTTACAATAGACTTGACTAGGAACACTAGGACTCATCTAAGACTTCGACAATAAATTCCACCCTAGTTTTGAGGTTAAGCTGGAGGGAAAAACTTTGCTGATTATCCATGTTTAGAAACACACATAGATCGGTGAGACGAAAAACCTCCTAAGATGAAATTCGTTGCCAAAACCATAGGCTTACCTAGGTTTTTACATAATTAAACGGTCATACTGGCATCATCTACATTACACTTTGCAGAAATTGGGTTTACAATAACATGAACTGGTTGGCTGATGATTCTGAACTTCTAAATTTTTTTTGTACTGCTTCCTTGGACTTGTGACAAAATAGGTGCAACATGACCTACTCTTGTGGTTGCTTGTTCGACATTAATAAAATTATCTTATGTTATCTTATCAGGAGTATGCTACTTTGTAAAGTTCTATTTTAATTGTTTTCCTCCCTTATTCAAAGTCATAGTGAAGAATTTACGATACAATAACCATAAAATAGGACATTTCAGTAGAATGCTACTAGGCTTCTCTAAAGATCATTGGCTAATGTCATAGTGTAGTTTTGTTTTTATCATTTCATTTTCGACACATTATCTTGTATATTTTGTGTTCTCTACTTTGTTTTCGATTGTCCTTGTGTGTATCCAACAAACAAGGGTCCATATTTTTGCTCATGGCTAAGTTTATGTCATATGTTTGGATCCAAGTGTCTTTATTGTGACTGGAAGTGTTTTTAGCACCATACCAGATAAGTATAGGCCTATTTGAGGTAGTGAGTTTTAGTGCAAGAGATGGGAAAATAGTGTATGTGATGATTGTTCCCACAACCTTGTGGGTGATATCCCCAGGAGAATTTTTTCTCCATGATGAGCCTCAGCTGATGGCCAACAACCCCTTCATGCTTCCTACTAGCTCGTTGTGCCTTGTTTCTGCCACCTAAGCTAGCCATGTGGTTCTTCACCCACCTGTATTGATAGTATGTTTGAAGGTGGGTCTCCCGAATCTAAAGGCATGTTTTGTCATTTGATAATTGAGTATTGAGTTTACTTAACATGGATACCTTTGGGTATGGATTGATGGGGGGATTTGGCAGAAAGAGTGGGCTTAGTTTGTACTCTTGTCTCCTTGATCTCTTTTGGTTGTTACCTTGGATCTTAGTCCAGTGGGATCTCCTTTATTGGCCATTTGGTTCTAGGGTGGTACTACTTGGGAAATCCCGACTTTGGGTGTGTGGTCCCTCTCCTTTACCCGCACATACTACTCCCTTTCCACTCACTATACCATAGGGCTAGCCTCCCTATCCTCTTTGCCCCCACCTTGGGTCAAGCCTAGAATGATGTCCCAGAGGTTGAAGCAACTAAAAAAAAAAGAAAAAGCATAATTAGCCACATTTAACACGAAATTGTACCATAAAATGCAAAAGATGGCCAAGACAAAAATAATTAGCACGTGGGCAAAAGTCGACACATAAGCTCTACCCCATCCATGGTGATCACCCTGGTTCCTCCTCTATCATTTAGGAACCCATGGTGGTCCCAACCCCCGGAGGGCAATGAACCGCCCTACCTCAAAAGGGGTAATCACTGCTATATTATACACATCATGCTCTTGTCCTTTGAGCCCCTAGTAGTTAATTAAAGAAAGTTCATAAAAGGCAAAAGACATATTAAGAAGGGTGGAAAAATCATTGTCGGGGCATCTCATGTACTACAACTGCTCCCTCCTATACATTATATACCCAGGTGTGGGCTTCCCCTTATCTAATTACCCCTATGCTCCATTATGTGGCCCCAGGGCTGCCGCTCTCATTCCCTATTCCATCTCACCTATTTGTCACTTGCCACCCCCATTAGAAGGGCATACCTTAGACATATTATCCCCTTTAAGGGCTGAAACCACCTAATAAGGTATTTGGCTAACCCCATTTGGAGTTTGGAGACACTAGCACATGCCAAATCCCACTATGAAAGAGCATGCCATTATGAAGTGCCCACTTTGTTATCCATGGTTTGTAAGCTCCTTTACCCGATTATTATAATGACTTATTGTACTAGAAGCCTAGGAGACGCATTTGACCTTATGTAGGATTGCAGTGGTTTCCATTTGGGTTTGGCTTCCCTATATGGGATTTTGACCCCCATAGGTCCACATTGGCACATGTAGGGTGTGCATAGAGAGCCATGGGCATCCACAACAACAAACATCACTCCACAGATCTTCATGGATGTTCAGAGACTACTAGCTATCCACTTTTGGGATGATGGTGACATGATTTGTACACTATGCCCAACAGGCCCCCATAGGAGCCCCACACTCTTGGTAGGTGTCCCAGAACTTGTACGTGTGAAAATTCGACAATCCTCACGCGAATCAACTACTACAACAATTGATTAAACTTCTCCTATCTGTTAATTACTGAAACAAATTATTTACTATTTCCTACAACAAATATCGAAGCTAAGACAACTGCAGCCTTCACTTAATTAATTAATTTGCCCAAAACAAGAATAGAACAATAGAAAAAAATCCACACAAGTGACACAATATTTTTTGGACAGATGTCCCCATAAAACCCAATGTGGGAAAATCGATGCAACAACTCTTAGGGTTTTATATTATTAAGCATTAGTTTCTGAATACAACTCTGGATGCCCTTCCGACAATCCAGTTACAGAGAAAATAAACTGTAGAAAAACTTAGTGAGATTACCTCACTCTACCCGACAAGTCTAGGCTGTTCCGACAGCGGAACCAACTGTCCCCGACTATCTCTGCGCTGGCTCTGCGTAGGCCTTAAAAGGATCCGCGTCAGCTCAACTGGGAAATGTTTGCCCTCTGGGGCAGTTTCCAGCCCTCCCGGCTTAGAAATGTCAGCTCCCTCAACAAACTCAGACTTTTGCGCTGAAAACTGCACAACTTCTGCGTGAACCCTCCTGGCGCAGTGTCAAGCTTTGCATGGGCCCTTTTGGCCCAACGTCAACCCGTCTTGGGTCTGCACTGCCTCCTCCTGGTGTCTCTCTACGTCTCTACTGCGTATCCTAGGTCCTGGAGAAGATACTCCAACTCAACTATCCCTGCCCATTAGTGCAACAACTCACTGTCGAAATTCTTCCAACAACTCCTCTACTTCAGAAAATCAAACTTCTGAACTCTCTGCGTGTCTTTCCAAGTGACCCTCAAACCTCCTTAGATAATCTCCTCGTTGACATTCAATGGCTCAGATTAGAAGTTAATCAGTGGCTAAGATCATTTCTGCTTGATCCTCGTCTTTCTAGAAGTTACACCCACAATTTATATTAATAGCCTTTAATTTTTTTATTTTCCCAAGTTTAGACTTAGGATCCCTTTAAAAATAATTAATTATTTTAGTAAAATTGTTTCTGTGTGGAATTTCCCAAAACCCTTTCTGAGTTTTTTGGAATACAGGTGCCTAAGCCTCCGTACAAAATTTGAGACTTAGAGCATATCCGATGCTACTAGAAATCAACACTCCCTGGTGCGTGATTTAATTGTCTATTAAATCCCTATTATTTAATTGTCAACCCGGGGGTTTCGTAAAACTTAGAAGCAAACCAAAATATATGGAATTTTAGATGAAACTATAATTAACTTTAGAAGATAAGTCATGGAAACTAAAGGGAATGCAATTATAAACTAATTAGAAGTGCATATTATAAATATAAAATTTAACTAAGTAATTTCTAATTTATTATGTAATAAGCAGGAGAAGTGGCTCCTAACTTAGGAGAACTAGATTTGTCCTTCTTCTAGAATACTATTTCATGAACATAAATAAAAAACCATTAATGGACAATAGCTTAAGATGCATAAACAAATAATAGAAGAGGCTCCTAACTAAGGAGGTCCTTGATGTTCTTCATTACAAATTCATTCATCATTCATTCTATTGTTGGAAAACTGGAAATTCAGAGAATCACTTGAAAATAGAAAAAGAGAATGAATTTCAATTATTACTCATATCAAATGGAAGAGAGCCTAACTTAGACCCTTGTTTGTCTTTTCATATGCTGATAAGATTTAAACTAAAATTCATTCATTAATAATGAAAAATCTTCAAACATCCAAGTAATTAAATGAAAATAAATTCTATAATGAAATAAAATGTTTCTTTGATCCTTTTAGAGTGAGCTCAATTCTCTTAAGAACAAAGTGACAAACTATTCCATAAATTCATATACTACATTAAGATAATTTATATCTAAAACTATAGAAAGAAAACTTTATTCTATTCCATCATAGTTAGGATACATGCTCCAAGAGTCCTCCCTTTGGAATGGAGGAGGTACTCCTATTTATACAAAAATGTAAGAAACTAACTCATTAATGGAGATCCACTAATCCCTCCTAGATCCACAAATCCTTCATATGCTTACAATCAATATGAGACACATATTCCTTTATCCATGATTTTTCTCAATGAGATATGCTTGACCCCTATCCCAAATCTACTTCAAATCTTCAAGAGAATTCGAATTTGAGCCTTGGAGGCCACATAAGAGTGTCTTGGAACCTTCCAAATCACCTACACATGTCACCAAACCCATTCCATCTTTAAGTATAAGCAAATACATGTTATTTTTCTAACTTTTAATCATAAATTCACTTTAAATACATAAAATAAATAACTTTGGAAAATGAAAATATGAACCCATATGGTAATGGAAATATAATGATAATGTGATGAAATGCGGTGACAAAATGAGGATAAAGGTGAAAATGGAGTGAAAGTGTATGTTGATTTGGCGGCCCAACGCTCCCTGTTAGCGAGGAATGTGCTCTAGTAATGTCTCCAATCTAAAGAATCACACTGATTTCATAACATCGTCCTCTGCGCTGCTGATGTTTGAAATGCTGTCCACCAACCACTGCACAAACGTTGCATCTGTACTGCTATTGACTCTGCCGCTGTTAATATTGCATCCGTACTGCAACTCCTTCTGAAATTTTGCATCCGTGCTGCTGCTGCCGCTGCCACTGCCACTGCCAACTCCCACCACACTGCAAACTATTGCTGCTACTGCATTAGCAACGGAAAAACATTCCAAATTACTGAACTAACTGTGTTCATTATGATACCATGTGAATCTTGGAGCCTGACTGCTGCTAGTCTCTACGCTGACCCTCTGAATCTACTGCGCTGCTGCTGATCTCTGCACTGTGCCATCTGCACTGCTGCCAAGTCATGTCTGTGCTGTTCGGTCTCTTGCGCTCCTGGCCACTGCAACTATCTCTCCAACGCTCCTCGACACCATTCGACACTAGTCCATCCTGCTACCACAAAATTGAGCTCTCATAGTAGGTATTGATCCAAGAGGTGGGATCCTCAATGATCCTGCCCATCTGTAGCTCTTTTGAACTACAACTCCAAATCAACCCACCTCCTTCTTGGAGGTATCTTGGCTTTCATGGTGAACTCCTCGATCTTCACGGGCACAACCTTCAGATCGTGCTTCTCATCCTTGTCCTTCTTCCTTAGAGGACATTGAGTTGCGTAATGACCCATCTCACCACACTTGAAGCAATTTATCTTCGAGAGGTCCTTCTTACGTCTCTGCTGCTCCTGCTGTCCCTTCTGCAAGCGCCGCATTATCCTTCTCCTCCTTGGGCTTCGACCCACTGCTGCTACTTCTGTAAAGCTTGCACTTGACCAAGTCTATCCACCTTATCCTAATTCGGCAAAGCCGCCCTGCCCAAGATACTCTGGACAAAGACTTGCCACTTATCTAAGACATAATTAAGGGGTAGTCTAACCAACTCTGAGTCTTGAGGTGTAGATCGCACAACAGATAACTCACCACAGGTCTCCTGAAGCTTCGTGAGGAATGGATCCACATGCTCCCCCTTCTGTATCTGAGCAGATCTCAGCTTCTCTAAGTACATCTTCTGCTACTCGGAAGATCCCTGATATAATGTAGACAATGCGTCCCACATCTCCTTAGCAGTCCCTCTGCTAGCGATGTGACAGACCCCATGATCCTTCACTCTATCGAGGATCATTCTTTTCGCCTTCGCCATCTCAGCTCGATACTTCTTCAGTGGATCTGGACTTGTTGGTTCAACCACCACGCTGTCGACATATGTCTTGAGGGCATGCTCATCTAGAAGGAAAGACATTCTAGTCTTCCAAATGACATAGTTGGATGCTCCGTCCAACCTATCCTGATCCCTCAAGCCACTGGTTGCCATCTCTGCCACAAATGTCGAAAATATCCCCTCTGGTTCTTACTGCTGCTACTCAACCAATAAGAAAACAGACTTCTTGGCAGGAAGTCTTATTGAGGAATAAATTCCCTCAACCGTGCTTCTTCCTAAATGGTCCGTAGAAAAGATTGCGTCCCACCAGCTTCTCCTCACGCTGAGGCTGCAACGCTGCTCCCTTTGCCCTGGCAAACTTTCGAACTGGGAGTGCTTCCTCTCTGTCGACTCACTCAGAGAGAGATTGCCTCGAAAATCAACCCTCCGGTTAGGATTGCACAAACCATCTAGGGTTTCGAACTCCTGCCCCTTGCAGCTTTTTCGATCTCCCACATTTGCTCAGTGTCGGGTTCTCTGGCACTATTCTTCTTGCTTCACCTGCAATGCTCTAATTCCATGTGAAAATTCGAGCCTCACCCGAATCAACTACTGCAGCAATTGATTAAACTTCTATCTGTTAATTACTGAAACAAATTATTTATTGTTTCCTACCACAAATATTGAAGCTGATATAGATCGAATCCACAACCATATAATTCAAAGTTATTGATGGTTAAGATTATATCTCAACATCACTTGAGATCAATGATTGAGATTCTTCTTTTTCACTAATGGAAATAACCTTTACATTTCATTAGATTAACTCACATTATATTATAAAAGTCAGTTACTTTAATTATTGAAGTAATTGCTAAGGGTAAGGGTCAATTTGATGACTTCCACACGTCTAGACACTTATACTTGTGCACAAGTACTTGCTTGATGCTACTAACATCAACAAAAGGCATAGATAATGTAGCTATGATTAAGGTCTCACAGGGTTTATTTAATGTGAAAACAAGCGCTTGGATGTTTGTAACAACTTTTTTACAAAAAGGCCCGTAGTGCCTCCAAATTTGTGACTACAGGACACCAGAGTTTGATGCGTTTAGGTAATGGATGCCATGTATTGATTTGGTTAACAAATTTGACTGGTCAAATCTGCAGGGATAGTAAATGACACAAAAACATTTGGCAAAGGAAAAGTGTCGGTAGGCCTACACTATTGGAAATGACAGAATGGTAGAGCTCAAAGCGGTAGAAGCATTTTATAGCATTTTTGGGCGGTAAAGCTCAGGGTGGTGGCTTCGATATCACTGTTGGACTGCAAAGTATATTAAAGGATAAGCTTGGTATTTCATTTTATTAAAATAATACATATATAAATACATGTTTATGACCTTTGGATTCAACTTCCAAGGTCCCTTGGATTCCCAATGACAGTTCGTATTCCTTCACCATAACCTTAACGAATTAGGTGTCTAATACATTGGAACAACCCCCTTCTTCGAGAGATCCACATGTTGAAAAGTGTAACTAGGATCGGTCTTCATAATTGACATATCTAATTGTGATTTTATGTAATAAATTGATGAAAAGAAGAAAAAGAAAATTATTATTGTAATGCTTGTCTCATGGGTTTCATGAGCAAGGAATTTTATTTTAGTGACAACTCCCATTGCGAGCCTTTAGGATTAAGTCATATAGTCATAAAAGTCAAATTGAGTCTATGTCATGTAAGAAGGACCCTTCTTGGTCATGTTACATTTGATATGAGTCATTTAATAGGTATGAAAAGCCCTCCAAGACAAGCATAAGACCTTTCCTTGATGTCAGCTACAAGATAGAATTAATTATCTTCTCCAATAGACATGTCGGCTCACGCTCTTCATGTCGGCTAATTTGAGGGGGAAACCACTATATATAGACAGCTCAGCCTTAGTTTAGATCACCGAAAATTTTAGAGAAGTACAAGTCTGTAGTTTGAAGTGCAAAAGGGTAAAAGGAAGAGCCTCTCAACCGACAAAGTAACAAAAGAGAAGAGAAAAGTTCTTAAGGGTGTTTTGGGATTGTTTTAAGGACAAAAAAAACTTCAATACATGAAGTCTATTGTAGCAGTAAAGGAGAAGTTTGTTGCAACAGTGAAGTATAAGTTCGTTGCTGCAGCGAAGGCTAAAGGTAAGTCTCTTGCAGTGGAAGTCGAGGAAGCCGAAGTGGAAGAAGGTCGAGTTAAGAAGGCAGAATGTCAAAGCAGTAGGAAGCCAAGGTTGAAGAAGAAGAAGGAGCTGATGGTTGATTACCATTGACTAAGGATCTTTTGTCTTGGTCTTGGAGTGGCAAATAGGTCAAGGGTCTTGGTCTTGGTATTTGTTAATTGAAATCTCTATAAGAAGAAGAATTTGTTCGGGTTTTCCTCTCAAAGAGTGTGAGGTTTTGGTCTTGGCTGATAGCCTATATTCTGTGTCTCTTATCTCTTTATGGTTTATGCATTCGTAGCTGTTTGATGAAGAAGAACACTAATAACCTAAATAAAAGAAGATCCTAATCTAAAGAAGTAAAAATCATTCATAAGCAGTTACTACTAGAAGAGAAATCACATAATTGCTATGCCCTAGATTTCTCAACATGGTATCAGAGCTAAGGTGACTAAGTCAAGGAAGGGCATCTTATCAAGGGACACTCAAGGATCAAATCTCATGGAAGGCATCAAAAGAAAGATCATCTTGAAGTCAAAGGAAGCATCATAATCCTAGATCAAAGAAGTCTACAAAGAAGTATTGGGTTCATTGTCATGAGGGAGAAGGCCAAAACCCTACATCTACTCAATTAAAGTGTTTTGAAGACTATTCATCCAAAGGAAGCTAGATCAAAAGGTAGTGTCGTCTCACTCTCTATGGGATCAAGGATAATTCTTGAAGAAAACTACCATCATCAAGAAGTTTTCTATCCTCTATATCATCATCAAGCAACAAGAAGAAGGAGCTTCCTATCAAGCAAGTATATTTATTTCCACATCTGAATCTGTCAAAATGTCTTTTTGCAAGGAAAACAACAAATTGGTTGGGGCTTCAAACTATCTTGCATGGAAGAAAAGGACAAATCTAAATCTGATTGAAAATGAGGTTATGGAACATGTCAAAGGTTCTATCACTAAATCAAGAAAGGAAGATGCTCAAGCTCTTGCCAAGTATATGAAAGGGGAAGTTAGGACTCAAAGGATTCTCATAGTATCCATCAAGGATCCCATCATCCCATATGTATCTAAACTTGAAATTTCAAAAAAAATCTATGAGAAACTGGTAGAGTTGTATTCCGTAAGCATTGTTGGAGAAGTCATCTCATTAAGGCAAGAACTCTACAAAATGAAGATGTCTAGGGAAGATCGAATAACCTCATACTTTATGGGGATATCTAAGATTGATGATCAACTGCAAGATCTGGGAGAAGTCATGTCTGATAGTGAAATGACTAGATTTGTATTAAACGCATTGCTGGAGGAATGGCGTAACTTTACTTCAGGTATTTAGGGGAAGAAAGAAGCTACTCCATTCCAGGATTTATTGTCACTATGCAAGATTGAAGAATGTATACTAAAGGCCAAATTCGATGTGGGAGCAGGTGAGCAAAATCAAGGTTATGCTGCAATGACAAGAAGAAAGGGACAATTTGGAAAGTTTGGTCCTCAGAAAAAGAAGAATAACATGTCTAAAATACAATGCTATGGGTGTCAAGAATATGGGCACTATAGGAGAGATTGCCCTAAGATCAAGAAGGACAATAACAAAAAAGGAAGAGAAGAAGCTTACATTACCAAGGAAGTGGAGGAAGTTGAAAAGAAGAAATCCAAGGAGGAAGTAATAGATCTCCACTATTGAGATAGTTTTCCTCACATAAGTCCTTTTTAAATTCCTAAGTATTCTAAGATATGACTATCACTATTCACGAAGTAAAATAATGGGATGCATCAAGGCATCATAGAGGCATTGAAAGCAAGAGCTTGGGACATCATCATAGAGAAGTATGAAAGACGGATAAATTTATGGAAGTCAAGGATATAGGTCTTGGGAATGTCATTGGAAACAAAAGTGGCAAGGTCATCTAGTACAAGGTTCATCATACATCTGCCAAATGGAAACATTTGCTGATGGGGATACTTTAGATCCTCAAGATTCTCAGATGGAATCTTCATTGAAAGGTTCACCAATCGTGAGTGGAAGCAAGTGTTTCATCAAGAATGTCAAACTTGTGGAATTTATGGGATGATGACATAAAAGTGAAGCAAATCAGGGGATTGAAGCTCTTTCAATCAAGGAAGTTGTTGCAAGAAGTCTGGATGACCTAAAGGAAAATGAGGTATGTATGATTACAGTCTATATTGAAGATTCATGTTATATGGTTGCATGTAACATGGACTAATGGTCTATCTTAAGAGCATGATCAAAAGAAAGGATCTCCTCACTCAAAGGAATGCAGGAATGCGTGGGTCACACATTCACTAGATGAAATCAACATAATATGTCCTCATATGAAGTATGAGATGGTTGACTACAATTGAGGAACTTTGATTGGAAGCTCCTGGGAATGAAATGTGTGAAGAAAAGAAGGAAGAGATCGTGGAATATGCAATCATGGTAAAGGCAATCAACATCCAAAAAAACAAGAAGATTTGGCTAGGATATCTCCATGGAAGATATGAAGGCTTTGATGAAGTTTGAAAAAGAAAGAGACCCTTGACAATATATATATCTTTGGGAGATGTGTCGATATGTATGCAGGATGGTGATGCAAACTAGAAGATGTCATGATGAAATACCATCACAAAGGTAATGTTGTTTTTAATGTTCATTCCTTTATTTTTGAACAAATATCTGGATGGCTTTATTCAGGGTTGCCGAGGGAAGATCTATGGATGTCTTCCACCACCGATGCACATGTAATAGGATCAAAGATCCTTAAGTAAACATGGCATGAAGAAAGTAGCAAGGCATGAAGGAAGGCCATATATGGACTGATGGATCACTTTCCGATGATGACATGGCTGACTCATGGATGAAAGTGATGGATGGTCGGTGCCCTATGTAGAAGTCCCAAACATGAAGACTCATAGATAACGAAGAGAAATTCATGACATCATGAAGAGGAGTTCTTCAAGCAGCTGGTTGCCCCATCATCTCCACCTGAGGAGCTATTGTAGGTCCCTAATTAAGAGGGAGCTTGGAACAAGTTTCTTATTTGGAAGAAACTTGGAAGTTCCTAAGCCAAGAGGGAGCTTAGGTACATTCCTTTCGTAGGAATGATTACATTCCTTTATTGGAATAGATATGTCCTCCCTAATTAAAAGGGAGAGATAGACACAACATTTTTGTCTTCACTTGGGAAGACAGAATGGAGGGTTGGGTAAACATCTGGCATCTAATGCTCTTTGAAGATGTATTAGGGCATCCAAGATAAGAGTAGTTGTTGAGGACCGATATTCTTTAAGCACTAGGAATCAAAGATAAGAATAGTCCTGGTGGCAGGGTGGGGTATGTTCCGAGAGAGACGATGATGAGGGTGTCTATACATCATTGGTCTCACCAACATTGTGCTCAGATCTTGTGGAGAGATAGAGCTATTAGTCAAGGCCTTGCTATGTGAAAATGTTGGTTGATATGATGCTAAACAGGCGGGTTACCAATCCAAATCTTCTTATGAGAAATTCGTCTGATTGAGAATGACCAAGTACCATTATGAATACCTCCCTAGTTAAGAGGGAGTGTTGAGAAGTGTAACTATGGGCGGTCTTTGTAATGACATGTGTAATTGTGGTTTTATGTAATTGATGAAAAGAAGAAAAATAAAATTATTATTGTAATGCTTGTCTCATGGGTTTCATGAGCAAGGAATTTTATTTTAGTGATGGCTCTCATTGTGAGCCTTTAGGATTAAGTCATCTATTCAATAAAGTCAAATTGAGTCTATGTCATGTAAGAAGGACTCTTCTTGGGCATGTTACATTTTATATGAGTCATTTAATAGGTATGAAAAGCCCTCCAAGACAATTACAAGACCTCTCCTTGATGTCGGCTGCAAGATAGAATTAATTATCTCCTCCAACAGGCATGTTGGTTCACCCTCTTCATGTCGGCTAATTTGAGGGGGAAGCCACTATATAAAGGCAGCTTGGCCTTAGTTCAGATCACTAAAAATTTCAGAGAAGTACAATTCTGAAGTTTGAAGTGCGAAAGGGTGAAAGGAAGAGCCTTCCAACCAACGAAGTAACAAAAGAGAAGAGAAAAGTTCTTAAGGGTGTTTTGGGACTGTTTTAAGGACAAAAACTTCAATATGTGAAATCTGTTGCAGCAGTAAAGGAGAAGTTTGTTGTAGCAGTGAAGGAGAAGTTTGTTGTAGCAGTGAAGGTCGAAGGTAAGTTCGTTGCAGTGGAAGCCGAGGAGAAGTGCAGTCTTCCTAAGAATCTGAAGGGGAAGAAGGGCTAGTCAAGAAGGCCGAAGGTCTAACGCAGAAGGACGCCAAGGTTGAAGAAGATGCTAAGCAGGAAGAAGAGCTGAGGGTTGACTATCATTGACTAAGGATCTTGTGTCTTGCTCTTGGAGTGGCAAATAGGTCAAGGTTCTTGGTCTTGGTATTTCTCAATTGGAATCTCTATAAGAAGAAGAATTTGTTTGGGTTTTCCTCTCAAAGAGTGAGAGGTTTTGGCCCTGGCTAATAGCCTATATTCTATCTCTTATCTCTTTAAGGTTTATGCATTGGTAGCTGTTTGATGAAGAAGAACACTAATAATCTAAATAAAAGAAGATCCTAATCTAAAGAAGTAAAAAGCACTCACAAAGAGTTACTAATAGAAGAGAAATCACTTAATTGCTATGCCCTAGATTTCTCGACACCAAATTGCAATTTTTTATCTCTCAATAGCCTCCTCGCACTTTGCACTTAATATGGAGTCCTAGGGGGCAACTTTCCTTGATCACTATGCATACATCTCCCTGTGCACTCTAGGGGAGGTCATTCTTCTAGGCGGCATCAATGCTGCACTAGAAAGCTACAAGTATCTTGTGACAAAGCTCATGATGTACTTTGCCTCCAGTAGTTAGAGCTATGTCCATGGGCCTTCATAGGAGTTTGTAGGATAGGTATGGATTTATCATAGGCTATGAACCACCCTTTTTGTAGCTAGGTGAATCCCATGGTCTTCTGATCCTGAACAAGCTTCCTCGTTTTCCGGGTTTAGGAGATTTAACTTGCTTCCCCCATTGTGGGTGTGCTAGTATGGTTGGCTTAGTCCTAGTTAACCAAGATCTTCTACCACATGTCCAAAACCGCTTTGTATCCCACCTCCCTTTGCCTAACCACATCCTCCTCAACTTCTCACTATCTACATTGACCCCTTCTCCCTTGATCACATTGAAGAGCTCTTTTACAGACTGACATTTATGCTACTAGTGGTAGAAATTGAGATCACCACAATTTACGCTTCCTTGGGAGTAATCATAGGGCCTTAAATCAGTAAAGGGTATGGATCCCTGGCCCTCACTAAGAGACAATGCTTCCAAGGACAATTTTAGTACATCTTGTCCAAACTTTGCCTCATGGAGGCTATTATCAGATACAATTCTTTATGGATCCAAGATCTAGGGGTTGAGCTTGTTACAGACAGATTGGGTCAGGATGGAGAGAGTCCATACCCTACTTCTCAGGTGCATCTTCCATTATAAGCAGAGAATTTCACAAACCATTATTGATACAGGGTTGTGTGTCTGCCGGTTTCGCATTGAGGTCATTTTTTGCTTGGTCTCTTTCCTTCATAGAAGGAGGTCTTTCAAAAATTCTGCCATCAGGAGAGAAAGGACCCCTATCTTGCACTTTGTTCCTTGGAGGATCTCACCGTTATTAACATAGATTATGTAAAAATGCATAAAAATAGATAATAAATAATAATCATAATAATATAAATATAATAATAAATAATAAATAAATTAACT
The DNA here is from genome assembly GCA_000404065.3 of Pinus taeda. Lineage (NCBI taxonomy): Eukaryota > Viridiplantae > Streptophyta > Pinopsida > Pinales > Pinaceae > Pinus > Pinus taeda. The sequence continues at coordinate 303,133 of APFE030680230.1, forward strand.
AGTGGTTAGTTAGTTAATAATGAAAAGGCATGTCTTAGAGACATGCCTGTTCGTGAAAGGGTACTTACTTGGCTATATATATATAGGACCCTCATTCTCATTTGTAATCATTCTACAACAATTCTTTTATACAATATACAATTACAATTACTATCCTACGATGGATGCCTTTGTCTACGAAGTATTTTAATATTTCCGCTGCGTATACGACTTTTGGTTGTTACATTGGTATCAGAGCAGTTCGATCCTCTGGCCACTCCACCGTTGCATAGACCCACGCTCTCTGATCCAGGCCCTTGGCCATCCAGGTTTCATCAACATTGTTGCTGTCGAGATTGAAGCGTTTCGCTACACTTTTGGGAGTTTCTCCGTTGCTGATTCATCAGAGGCCTTCAGCCATTAAACAAAAAAAATAAAGAAAAATAGAAGATAGTCAAAGAGAAAAAAGGAAAAAGAAGTACATATAAAGATTAAAAAAATTAAAGAAAAATCATATAAAAATATATTATTAAAAAAAAGATATATATATATATATAATATATATATATATATATATAGTCTTGTGTAAATTTTGAAGGAGAACATTCATATATATAAAAAGGTTCTACATTATTGATAAAAAGTGCATGATAAAGTTAAAAGGAAATCCTTCCAAATACCTATAAAACCATACGTAAGAGAAGGAAGAGTAGATACTATTATCTTGATTCTTCATTAAGTGGTTTACAAGCTTGTGGTTTTAGCAACCCATGGTAATTGCCCATGGTATTTTCAAGGTAAAAGAAAAACAAATGGAATACAAAATTTCTTTATGTGAATGGTAAGTTTTTACATGGAGAAAATTAACTGAGTCAAAAGCACATAAGTGGAGATATATTTTATATTATACCCCAAAGAGGTGAATAGCCACGTTTCACTAGGGTTGTAACTTTTAAAAAAGAAAAAAAAGATTATAAAAAAAGATATATAAAGAGAAGTAATTATATTATAAATGGGTATTTTTAAAGAAAAGCTCATGAAAATATATACAAGTATGAAGCATGTATTATTATAAAAGGTTACTTGAAAGATCCATATATTAAAGTTATAAAGGATAGCTATTAAAAATAAATAAAAAGACAATAAGAGGGATACATTATTAATTGAAGAGCTATAAGATAATATTCCCTATGTTAAAAGGGTAATTAAGAGGGACTGATTATATTTTGAAGTAAAAGAAAGCAAAATAATTATCATTTAAAAAAAAAGGGAGAGAAATAAAATTAAAAGTTTTAAAGGTTTATAAAAAAAGGGGTTACTTTATCAACCCTAATTTCATTGCGACAAAACATATGGAATCAATCATTGAAAAAAAATGATGGAGCTCAATTCTAAAATGACGAAAGAAAAAAGGTTTTCCTATAATGGTCTTTCAGTTACAAATCACAAAGTAATTACAATAAAATGAAGTATCCAAGGAAGAGAAGTTAATGTCACCATCAACCCAAGTAATGATAAAAATTATATCAACATCAACTTGGCAAATCAACTATTAATTCCAGAGCTAAGCATTGGTGTAAAGAAAAATATTTTTGACCAAAAAGAGTATAAAATTAGTGATCTACAAGTGACAATAGGTCATTATGACTACATATCTCAATTTCATGTTGTAAGGACGGATAAAAAGACTGATATCATACTTAGTCAACCCTAGTTTAAGGAGTTGGGTACATTCATGTTAAGCATAGAGAAACAAGTTTTGACGTTTCCTTATAAAGGGAAGATGGTCACGTTTCGAGACATAAAAACTAAATCAAAATCAATAAAATCTTCATTATAAGACCTTAAAGATATCTTAGACTTGATGTTTCAAGATAACGAAAAAACTATATCAAAGAAGCAAAAAGAGCTTGAAGAAGTCATTTGCAACAAAGACAAAGAAATTTTGTGCCACAGAGATCACCAAGAAAAACTACTTGAACAAGTCAAGAAAACTAAAGCATCAAAGAAGGAGCTCAAGGATCATTTATTAGAACAAGAAGAAGAGAATTTACGTTTAAAGAGCCTTAACCAGACATTAGTTGAACAAATCAAGTGTTTAAAAGACGAGAAGCATGAAGGCCAAAATAAAGTTGACTCAAAGAATGAGGAATGCTTACGTCTCAAAGATCATAATCAAAATCTGCTCAAATAGGTTAAAAAACTTAAGGACGAAAGGAAATCATTGAAGAATAGGTTCATAGAACTTGTTGCAAAGAAGCATCAAAATCTCTTGATGTAGCAGTGCAAACTGAAGAAACAAAGACCAATACCACTAGTCTCGCAGTTCAGGTAAATCCAAACCTTATTGAAGTAAAAACATACTCAGAGGTTGTCGTTCAAACAAAGGATACCCCAAATGAGGATTCAATTGTCAAGTCAACAACAACAATGACCGAAGGAAATCAGGAAACTGCGATAAAAACGTTTAAGGAAGTTCAAACAAGAAAAATTCCTTATCTAGATCCGAATCACAAGAGTAGACACCTTAATCAATCTACAAATCTATATCATGCAGAACATAAAATTTTTTATGTTTCAAAGAATATTGAAGTGAGCTCAATCCGGTGATACAATAACTATTCACCAAACATCTCCAAGGATCAAAAGATTCCCCAAAAGATTACTTTAGGATGGTCTGATCCGTTTTTAGTATGACAATTCTGTCTATCGCTCAGAACATCATATCGTCTTGTATCAACAAAGATAAAAGCTAAGAAACAAGAAGATATTTTGAATGACAGAAGAGATCCGATCCTTCATTAGTAAGCTTTGAGGACAAAACTTTTTGAAGGAGAAGGCAATGTTATGAACATAAATTATGTAAAAATAGATAAAAATAGATAATAAATAATAATATAAATTAATAATAAAGAATAAGTAAATTAACTAATGGTTAGTTAGTTAATAATGAAAAGGCATGTCTTAGCGACATGCTTGTTCATGAAAGGGTACTTACCTGGCTATAAATATAGGTTCCTCATTCTCATTTGTAATCATCCTACATCAATTATTTTATACAATATACAATTACAAGTACTAACCTACGATGGATGTCTTTGTCTACGAAGTATTTTAACATTTTCGTTCACTTCGAAATCTCCCTTAAGCCATGTACAAGATTGGTTCTTAGAGGTGTCTCTAGTTCTCCAATTTATTACTATCTCTCAAAAGCACTTTGCCTTGGTTCAAATTCACCCTTGATGTCTTGAGCCAACTCTGTCAATAGGTATTGAATCAGGCTATTAAATAAATATCTACGTTTGTACATTCAGGTCACTTGGACCTCACCTCTGTCGAGCCTAGGCTTGAATGTGTCTTATCTAGAGCACTTTCTAGAGCTGTGAGATGGCATCATCCTTCACCCTCCTTATATGTGTAGGCATTGGATGCACTTGTTGAGTATCCCTTTGAGATAGCTCTAGGTCGGTTCGCATCAATTTCAGATACAGACAGAGCACCATATAACATGGTCTAAGAGTTTTTGCTAGATATACCATCTACGAGAGCTTGAGACAGAGATGGACCTCACTTTTAGGTGCCCCCTATACTATGAGATTAAAGAATGCTACCGCTACCTCTTTAGGGGTTTGAGGGGCTCCCTGTCTACTTTCTTTTGCCACTAGGACTGGAGATGCCTAACCCTTTTCATTAGGAGGTTCCTTAGCCACAATTATCAAATCTTGCACTTCACGCCTCACCTCAGGATGAGTAGGATGATGAGTTGACATCTTTATGTTGATCCATCAAATTGGAGCAGCACATGGCAGGCAAAGTTCTAGAGTGCATCAAGCAATAGAATGTTGAGATCTCTGGTCTCTCCTTAGCCTCACCCTCTAGGAGACAACAAATTTTATTTGGATCGGTTTATAGGTTATGATCTGTACATCAATTCACCTATCCTAAGAACATAGAGGGATCGTCTCTAGATGGATCTAGACTAGGCTACCTTGCATTTTTCAAATCTCCCAGTTCCAATCGAGCAGCCATAGATCTAGTCAGAGTTTCTCTCTTTCAACCTTGGATGTTAGGAGTATCCCTGGTTCCTACATCCCCCCCCGGATCATGCACCCAAACCCTTGATGGTTCTTGAGGACTCTGACAGCGAGCCCATGCTTAGTTCGCCGCCCTCGCTCTTGGCCGCTAGAACCAGAAGACTTTAACATCATTGGCTTTGGTGCAAGATATTTTACTCTCTCACTCTCTCTTTGTTGACAGGCTCTTGAGTTGTCCACTAATCCAGTCTTGGATAAACTCACTTAGCATTTTATATTACCATACCTATGTCATGGTTATCTACATGTGTTATGAGGCTGTACAACTGCAGGTTTCTTTCTTTATGTTATCTTCGGCATTCTTTAGGAGCTGCACTTTCACTCACATCATATTCATACTGGTTTTATTCCTCAGTCCGATTGACGTACTTTTGTGGTCATTTCTTGAACTGAATAAAATTACCTTTTCGTATTTATCTCGGCGTATTAGGAAACTCATGCAGATGCATTTACAGTTAGATCCAGGCACAGAGAAGTTAACAATACTATTCTTCGAACACATTTCTTCTGACTCAGAGTAGACACTTGGACTTGGAGTTGTCATTTTTGGAGAATGCGATTTATGCATGAAACAACGGTCTTTTTTGTTGCATTATATATTCTATTGTATCCACTGTTCCATGATATATTGTATCCTGAGTCAAAGTAGGAAATTTGAAAAGGGTTGTTTCCAGGTTAATTTCATATTTTATAAAAATATACTTGAATATTTTCCAGACACTAATTTGCTTGTTGACAACAGGAAATTGGAGAAATTCTATCCGATATTGGGGGGAGGCCAAATTACCCTCCCTTAACTGAGAAACTTGCGCAGGATATAGCAACAGTGTGGAATGACCATGCAATCCAGGTAATATTGTCATTTTCTGGTCAAGGATGTTCTCCCGAAGTTGCCCTCTTAGATCTCATTTTCTTGCGTCTTTTAGTTAAAACTCAATCGTCCTTTGTTTTTTGTTTTGGTAAGGAATTTGTTTTTGTTGTTTCTGAATTTCTTATACTGTACAGAGAGAGATGCAGGAGTTTTAATTTTTTAAGATGAGAATTTTACTTCTTTTAATTTTTTGTATTTGCTCACCGAAATCTCTAAGAGTGAACTCTTGTTTTTACAGGAAACCTACTCGAGAGCAAATGAACTCCAGCTTCCAGACTGTACACACTATTTTATGGAGAATATTCATCGGTTGGCTCAACCGAATTACGTGCCAACACAGGTAGTGAGACCTCAGCATGCAAAGCCTTATACCTGGACTGAGCCTAACATGATTGTTACTACTGTATTCTACTGATTTCAAAGTTGATTGCCTTCCAAGCTGTTTTCTTTTGTTTATGTTAGAGTTTGGAATGTGTTGTCTTTGTTTCTTGAAGTACAGTGTGGTGGTTTGAAATGAAAGAAACTCCAAAATAGACAAATATCAAATTCCATAAGTTCTTGGAATTTATTTAATCACTTGCGAAAACATATTTATCCATTTTTTCTGACACAGATGAATAATAGGTAAATTGTTCTCCTTGCCTGTTGTAAGAGGGATGAAGCAAAATGTAATTGAACTGAATAGTTAAAAACTTAAACAGATAACCAAGATAGGGAAATACCACATCATTCTCCCAGCCTACAACTTGTCTGCAAGGTAGAAACACATGTTTGTTTTGCGTGGTGCTAATTTTTGTGGTCAGATGCTAGTCTGCTGTTTCAGTAGCATAGACATTGCAGAAGACAGTCTTGTAGAACTCCTTTATGTAATATATTTATCCCCTTTGTACTTGAGGGTATTCTATATCCTCTGGGATGCCTGGTTAATTTGATTCCATTTGTAGTTGGATTGGCTTGGATCAAAGATGCCAAGAATGGCTTCACAATTTTTAATAGAATAATGTTATAGCCCAGGCGGGATGAACGTGATAGTACTCAATATTCATTCTTCAACCATTATTTTTATCCGAGAGCAATAACTGTGAAGTCTCATGATATAGTAAACTATTTTGAACTTTTTCAGCTCTGTCACTTTTTGGTTTCGCAAAGTTTTATCCAGGTATCAGGAGTTTTATGCTACGGTCCAAGAACATGACATTGGCTTTGATCAACAGCAATCCAGAAATAAACCCACTGTTGCCTGTAGAAAAACATATTGATTGGAAATAAAATAATGTCAGCAAGATTAGGACCTGCTTACTCTATCTACACAACAAGGCTTTCTTGATGGATAACATCTTAGAAACCTGTTGTATCCTGGAACCACCCTTTTACTGATTGTGATCCAATGTTGTGGAGATAAGTATGGGGAAGCTAATCCCTGTCACAGATTAGACTTCCTCTCACTGGTGCATGACAATTGGAGGGGGGTGTGCCTGGAGGGTTTGAATCTTGAAGTAAAATATTATGAAGAAAAAGTATTTTAAACTTCTGAAAACCTCTCTATTTTCTCAAAAATCAGCTATTAATTTTTCCATTCAAAAACAAATTGCAAAATTATGTTTTAGTTTGCCAAATTAGCCCAAACTGACACATGTCTGTGATGGTCTGCCCCTATTTCTGCCGTAGAAGTTGCAGAACAGTGAGTTTTGTTTGCCTATAAGTGGCAGATTTTCACTTTAAGATGAGTAAATAAAGTCAATATTTCCAGGTGAGAGTTGGTCCTTTCAATTCTGGTGCCTAATTACAAGTAATGGAGTCAAGAAAGGATGAAAATCAGTGAGACGTGTTACATCAGAATGTATCAGGTATCTCTTCCTCTCTCTCAGTTGGTTTTTCTACAACTCAAGGGGGTATCCCTAAGGTAGCTCTTCCTCTCTCTCAGTTGGTTTTTTCCAACTCAAGGGGGTATCTCTAAGGAAGATTTATATACAGTTTGCTTAAGTGTGTCAAGGCGTTTGTGGACTTCACCCAGCCATTTGGGTAACCTCCAGGTGAAAATTTGTTTCCTATTCTGATTATCTTGCTAGTCAGCAGTTGTTAAATTTTGTAACCCCAATAAATGACTAACTATTTCCCAGTAAATTTCCTTGCTGATTTTCTAATATAAATTTCAGCTTAACTGAATAAAAAGTAGTTGGATTTTAATTGGGAAATAAATAAACAAAACAGCAGAAACAAAAGAGCCAATTTTCACAGATATATTTTCCCTTGAAAATCTTCTTTTCATTTAATAAATTTCTAGACATACAAGGGCTCTCTTACTAGGAAAATAGCCCACTGACAAAATAATTTAGCTACACTGAAATTTTGGGAATAAAGTGGGCACCTATACAAGCTGTACAACCCTCTCAAAAGTTTCTCAGTTACCCACAAACTACTTGCAAGTTGCTTCCAATTGATGTGATTCATATTGCCTGCACGGTCTCTCCAGCCTGTTGTATGGCTGCACTGTTGATCAAATCTATGTGTCTTCACGTGTTGTATGGGTGCTGTACAGTCTGATTTATGCCTCAACCTGCTCGATCTGCCCATGTATAGCCATGGCCTGCACACTTGGATGATTTCACTTCCTGCAACACATTGTTGATGTCTTCTTTTGGGTTTTGCACACTTGAATGTATATCCTTCTGTTGATTTGTGGTAGCATCGGATGTGCTTTAGCCATGAAAATTGGTGGAATTGCTAAGGCACATAAGCTCTCCAAGACCCATAAATCGTTTGGGGAAATTCCACCTGGTTGGAGAGATATTAAAATAATCAATATTTTTATTAATGGGTATTAATAGAAAACTGGGTGAGAATGTTCTAAATGACATGGATCAAGCAAAACTAATCTTAGCCATTGATTAGAGACTTAATCTCGACCGTTGAAGATTCAATAGGAAAAGTATAAGAGGAGGCTTGAGGGTTAGTTGGAGGTACAACAAGATTGATCAGTTAGTTCGATTTTATGGAGCGAGTTTTGCTGAGAGAATCGAGCTAGTGATTTGTTGCAGTGCGAGGCCGAGAATACATAGTTGAAAGAAAGAGATAGTGCGAGAGAGACAACGCAGTGTTTGGAGAGGCTGATGCAGAGGCAGGTGGGACTTAAGTAGAGGTTGAGGAGGCCATAGTGGGTGACACAGAGGGTTAGAGGGCTGACGTAGAGAGCCAAGGGGCTGACGTTGATGCATCAGTAGCTGTGCAGAGGCTAGAAGAGCAAAGCAGGGCCAAGAGGCAGTGCTGGAGATTTTCGTGGGATAGACTGGAGCTGGGAAGGGTGATGCAGTGCCTAGCCGAGTTATGCAGAGCAGTGGAGAAGCTTGGAGTAGCTTTCGCTATCTAGCTAAGGAGCTACCGTAGTTGTTGTGGGATCGATCAACCGGTGACTAATCAGCCAGAATATTTGTCTCTGAGGAGGGGTACTTATGCCAAGGGCATTCTCTATTGGGTGAGCCATTTCTGCACCCTAGTTGTATTTAGACAATGCATAATAATAAAACCCTCATATCTGCTGCACTAGTTTTCCCGCATTGGGTTTTTCCAGAGGCGATTGTCCAAAAATAACAGTGTCCCTTGTGTGATTGTCTTAGTTATTTCGCTTGCTGATCTGTATATGTGTTGAGGCTGCATTTGTGTTTATTTTGGCATTTATATTTATAAATAACTTGTTAATGGAAAGAACAAGTAGGAGATAATAAACTAGATAATGCAGTAGGGATTTCTGACGTGTTAGACTTAGAAATTTCAACATGGTATCAGAGGATTGCATATCACAGGGGAACTGAAGGCACCGGTAGTAATCTGAAGAATTTGCAGCAGTAGTAGCTATCTCGAGAGACAACGCTGTTCCAGAGCAGAACCAGCAAAGAAGAAGTGACGCAAAGGGCTTGCGTCATCATTTCGAGTTAGGAGGAGGGTTAGTGCAGATCCAGAGAGGGGTAGATCAGACCTACGCAGTGTTCGGTCATCTTTCTCAGCCAGGAAGGATCGACGTTGTGGCCAGGAGGAGCATATTCTACATTGCCAAGATTGTGGAGAGCCTGAAAGGCTCAGTTTCTTAGGTTAACGGGGCTTGGGAAGCTGTGGGCAGATGGTGATTGAGAAGCTGGTGGGGTGCTGGTTTTGTTAGAACAGAACAATACCTAAGATGATAGAACCAAGGCAGAAGGAGTCGCTACCTTGACAGATTTCTAGCCAAGAAATCCAGATCCGAGTTGCAGTTGCAAGGAGGATTGGAGAGGAGCGGTTCGACAACTGGTCAAAGGATTTCTAGGAGGGAAATCAAGACTTAGAGAGAGATTTTTAGGAGGGAAATCGAATCTCAGAGGGAGTTTAGAAGAGGAGCTGAAATGGCAATGAAAGGATTGAGGGATCAGGACAGGTTGGACGGGGCTTCCAACTTTGTCATTTGGAAGGCCAGGATCCTGATAGTCCTGGATTGACATCGCATCAAGGACTTTGCCTTGAGAATCGTGGCTATCCCAGTCGACCCAACTGAGAATGAGAAGTATGAGGATGCAATGGCGAGGGCAAAGTGCATGATCCTAGACGGGGTCAAAGATCATGTCATACCACATATTGTTGAAAAGAACACAACAAAGGAGGTGTGGGATACTTTGACGACCTTGTATCAGGGCACTTCTGTGCAGCAGAAGATGCTATTGGAAAACCAGCTGCGGTCGTATCAGATGCAGAAGGGAGATAGATCCATTCCTTCTCAAGTTGCAGGAGATTCACGACTAGCTTACTTCCATGGGGTCTACACTGGATCCAAAATTTATGGTTAGGACTGCCCTGAATGCTGTCTTTGAGGAGTGGGAGACATTTATCCAAAGCATTTTGGGCAGGGCCACTCTTCCAGGATGGGAGGAGATGTGGGTAACTCTTTGCCAAGAAGAGATCAGGAGGTTGACCAAGGCGGGGAGTAGTGGCAAGGGAAGTTGAATCAAGAAAGAGGAGGAGGAGGATGCGGCTCTAGCATCTACGGGACAGCAAGGGAAGAGGAAGAAGAAGGACATCTCCAAGGTAAAGTCCTTCCATTGTGGGGAGCTGGGACATCATGAATCCCAGCGTCCCAGGAAGAAAAACAAGGGAGAGGCTTCCGATTCTAAGGCAGCTCCAGCTAAGGCAGAGAAAGACTTGAGATTGATGACCTCTGTGCCATGAGTGCTCATGCACCTCTAGAGAAGAGGTGGGGAGACATCAAGTTGTAGTCAGGAGGACTACAAACTAGGGGCAGGATCCTTGAGGTGCCCAAACTCTTGGATCATATCCGACTATCAGAGCCCTTAACGACAGTAGTAAAATGACAGATGTCAGATGGAGCAAAGTGTAGTGGAGCAGCAAAGTAGTGCTTGGGCGCAGAAATCTTAGACATCACAGTGGAGGTTGCAGTAGTGAGAGAGGCACAAAGGTGTATGCAACAGCGTAGTGGCAGCAGAGGGAGCACAAAATAGTAGCAGAGGCAGCTTCAGTTTCATAAGGCTTCCAGATTGACAATGATGTCAGTATTTGGGAGAAGTCAGTTACCTACTTCTCGGTAACTGAGTTGCAGTGCAACAGTTAGCAGTGGCAGTGCTAGGGGCAGCATAGGTAGCATATTGAGAGGGAGCTGCAGTACAGATGTAATAGTGGCAATGGCAGTGTCATGGGTAGTAGTATAGGAAGCAACAGTGCAGATGATGTGAGGCATCAGGCCAAGCATCAACACAGGGACCAGTGCGGAGGATCAATGTGATGTTTTCATGGTGAAACATTACTAGAGCACATTCCTTGCTAAGAGGGAGTGTTGATTTGTGGTAGCATCGGATGTGCTCTAGCCATGAAAATTCGTGGAAAGGCTAAGGCACATAAGATCTCCAAGACCTAGAAATCATTTGGGGAAATTCCACCCATTGGAGAGATATTAAAATAATTAATATGTTTAATGGGTATTAATACAAAACTGGGTGAGAATGTTCTAAATGACATGGATCAAGCAAATCTAATCTTAGTCCTTGATTAGAGACTTAATCTCGACCATTAGGAAAAGTATAAGAGGAGGCTTGAGGGTCAGTTGGAGGTACACCAAAATTGATCTGTCAGTTTGATTTTCTGGAGGGAGTTTTGCTAAGAGAATCGAGCTACTGATCTGTTGCAGAGAGGGGAAGTTCGACACGAGGCCGAGAATACATAGCAGAGAGGCAGATATAGTGCCAGAGAGATAGTGCAGAGTCTGGAGAGGCTGACGCAAAGGTAGCTGGGACTTACGCAGAGGCTGAGGAGGCCAGGGTGGGTGACGTAGAGGGCTAGAGGGCTGACACAGAGAGCCAAGGGCCTAACGTAGAGGCATCAGTGGTTGCGTAGAGGCTAGCAGAGCTGAAGCAGGGCCAAGAGGCAGCGTTGGAGATTTTTGTGGGGCAGATTGGAGCTGGGAAGGGTGACGCAATCCCTAGTTGAGTGACATAGGGCAGTGGAGAAGCTTGGAGCAGCTTTTGCTATCCAGCTAAGGAGCTTCCATAGTTGCTGTGGGATCGATCATTTGGTGACTGATCAGCCGGAATACCTGTCTCCGAGGAGAGGTACTTCTGTCGAGGGCATTCTCTGTTGGGTGAGCCATTTCTGGCACCCTAGTTGTATTCATAAATTGCATAATAATAAAACCCTCATATCTGCTACACCAGTTTTCCTGCATTGGGTCTTTCCATGGATGATTGTCCAAAAATTACAGTGTCCCTTGTGTGTTGCCTTAGTTATTTCGGTTGCTGATTTGTATATGTGTTGGGGCTGCATTTGTGTTTATTTCGTTATTTATATTTATAAATAACTTGTTAATGGAAAGAACAAGCAGGAGATAATAAACAAGATAATGCAGTAGGGATTTCTAACATGTCAGACTTAGAAATTTCAACACCTTCTTCACCCAATCTCTGAGATCTTCACTCATCTCATTATGTCTTGTGCTCAATAATTTGTGTTCTCCCTTAGGCACAACCTTTATTTTGTTGAAAAAGGTGCCAAGGAGGTGTTTCCTAGTGCTTTTTGCTTGAGCCTAAGAAAACAAGTGAACCCACCATTTTAGTGTGACTTTATGAGATCATTAAAGTGATGTGACTTTTTAGTCACTTTATGAGGTCTAAAAGTGTATTGTACTTTATAATATTAAAATGACTTTATTGTTAAAATTGGCAACTAGGGCCAAACTCCATGTGGGTCATCTTATTTATGACAACTGATATTTTTCTTGGATCCTTCTCATAGAGGGGTAGGATTGGTCCAAAGATCTTCCGATTCCGATAAGTACTCATAGAGTTATGAATTTATTTGTGTTATAAGACAATTTGTCAAGGTCGGCCAACAACCAAAGAAACCCCATATGTGCTCAATGTTTTAGTATAAAAGGAGATGACTTGAGAGTCATTTCTCACACACACTTCTATCTTGATTTCTTTCCACTTGTCTTGGGTTTTAGTGGAGGAGAAATCTAGGAGTGGAAGCCCTAAACGTTGGAGGAAAAGAGGTTGCCCTAGACGCAGATAAAAGGCAGCCCTAGACGCAGATGGAAGGCAACCCTAAACGCAGATGGGAGGCAACCCTAACACTATCCTAAGGCAGCCCTAACCCACACTATCTCGATGGTAACCTAGCCGCAGTGAAGAAAAGGGTATACACTGCCCTAATAGGTCCTAGTTGCAACAAAGTCATGGGTCTTTTGGAGGACTGAGTTGTTGTTAGGAGGGCCTAGGAGCTGGGCTAGAAGGCAACGATACAAGGCCTACTTTTGCGAAGGAGAAGGGACGTTAAGGTCACCCTTGTGACCACTTGAACAGGCAGCAAGGTCCGTGTGAAAGCTGTAGGCTTGTAAGTATAGTTTTGATGGTCAAAACAACCCTCTACATAGAGCTGTAGGTGTCTCCTCAATCGGTGAGGCCACCTACCCTGTAAAGAAAGGGAGGTCACATAATTCAAGGTGAGTTATGGGCTGATTGTTGGACTGCTGTAGGTTACATGAGGGTGCCCTAAACAGTGACCGAATTCTGTCCATGGACATTAATACAAAGGTGTTGGATACTGCCACATAGGAGCTGAATGTCACTAACAAATAGGACAATGGGACAACAACATGTTGGGACGACAACTTTGATGGGACAACCTAATGACATAGGACAACTATGGCAATTATGCAGCAATGGCACAAGTGGGACAACAACTATTACGTGACAGCAACAAGCATGGACAGTAGCATGTTGGGACGACAACTTTGATGGGACAACCCAATGACATAGGACAACTATGACAATTGTGCAGCTGTGGCACAAGTGGGACAACAACTACTACATGACAACAACATGTTGGGATGGCAATTTTGATGGGACAACCCAATGACATAGGACAACTATGACAATTGTGCAGCAGCTATTACATGACAGCAGCAAGCATGGACAACAACATGTTGGGACGACAACTTTGATGGGACAGCCCAATGACATAGGATAACTATGACAATTGTGCAGCAGTGGCACAAGTGGGACAACAACTATTACATGAAAACATCAAGCATGGACAACAACAAGCATGAATAGCATGGCAAGCATGGTGCAACATTGTAAGCATGGACAACATGGCAAGCATGACTAGCATGACAAGCATGGTAAGCATGGCAAGCATGACTAGCATGACAAGCATGGTAAGCATGGCAAGCATGGACAACATGGATAAAAATGGCAAGCATGGTGCTACAAGCACATGAGACATGCTGTATGACAACATGGTTCAACAATGGTACATGGGACAAAAGTGCAACATAAGGTGCAACAATCATGAGGTCCAACATTGTAATAATGGTGCAGCACTGTGAGGTGCAACATGATGACAAGATACAACACAATGATAGGTGAAGGAGTCACCTTGGAGAATCGGTTGAAGCAGCATGCCTTCAACTGATCTCATGTATCATCTTCTTAGAGATGATCTATGCTCTTATCTAGATAAGTCAAAGTGTTGACTTCTGTTGTTGTACTATCTCTCTCTCTCTGTTGAACTATAGAAGAACATAAAAAAAGAATTTGATCAAGGGTTTTCCCATTGGGGTTTGTCCTTGGCTAGCGCCACATCTTGTGTCCTCTTGTCTTGGCTTGTCTTCTGCGATTTATGTTTATGTTGTCTCGGCAGTTTACTTTAATGCCGATATGATTGCTAATCTGGAAAAGATATTGAGCTAATTGTGAAAATTGAAATAAATTGCTCTAAGCATAGAACATACCTAAAATTTAACATTTATGTTCTTAAAGTGACTTTATGAGGCAAAGTACATGGTACAACAAGTTATTAAAGTGACTAGAGGGGGTCATTAATGAAGGGGGAGACATGAGAGAGGGCCAATGTGATATTAGGTTTCCACCATTGATCAAGAGAATCCAAGACCTAATTTGAACCCTTGATCTTAGGGGTAGGTCTTCTCATTTTTATGGAGAATAAAGAGGGGGAGGAAGGCAAATGGAGTCTCATTCTTCATGTGTAGCTTTTGGAGAAGATGAGACAGTGAAGGAGGCTGAGAGAGCACTCATTTGCAGCAAGGAGACCATACAACAACACGTATTCCTAGGCTGGGACAATGGCATGAACATTGAGAAGGTACAATCCTTTAGACATTGCATTTTTTGAGGCAAGTACAAGGCCAGAAATCAATGAGAGAATAGAGGACACGCGACATCATTACCGAGTATCCTTGCAACCACACATCCACTGCTAGAATTAGCTGTTATTCTTTGTACTCAACTATCCTTGCCCTGTTGCTGTTAGAATTCCCCAGGACCACCGACCAACTCCTTTGCCGCCGTAGTCGACTAGTTTTCCGTTACCATTGCCGTCTGCATAGTTCGCTACGTAATTTGTCGATTTATCCCGATAACGTGCTCTTTGCCCTTTTTTTGCTCTTAGTAGCAACTACTATCTTGTACTGTACTTCACAACCACCACAGCCACAACTGTTCTGTACCATCAAAACAACCGCAGTGTTGTACAATCTTGTACGGGATCTGTACTAAATGCTGTACACTATCCACTATCCCCCACATTTTGTTCACAATCCGACATTATTCCTTATTCAATGAAAATTTGTGTTTGTACGGATGAACACATTTGTACGATATCTGTACAACCACCACCATCATTTTTCAAACAATTCAAATAAATGGTAAAGTTAAAAATAATGATAATAAAGGAGTACTTAATAAAAAGTTATTGAAGTTACAATAGCTAATATTTAAAATTTCATTATTTGTAAATTTAGAAAGAAAGTTCATTAAAAAGGGTTATATATGTAATAGAGTAGAAATATAAAGGGGTTATTTTTTTTTAATAAAAGAGGTGAGTTGGAGAATAAGTAGATTTGTAAACTATGGAATCCTTAAATAATTCAACATTTTGGACTAAATGCCCTTTTGGTGAAATAGAATTTATGTTTCGGTTGATATTTAAAATTTACTAACGTGGTTCTACAACATGTAGACAAATATTTATTATGAAATAATATCAAGGCAGTGATTAGATGCAAATAAAAGGATTAGAATACGAACTCACATAACTTCAACATAAAAACGAGGTATCAGAAAATAAACATAAAGATCTTGAAGATATGCTTTACAAGGAGTAAAAAATGAGGACAAGGATTTTTTTTGTTTAAGGGACCATAGTAAGAAATTACTTGCGAAGGTCAAGAAGTCCGAAGCTACAAAACAAAAGTTAGAACAAGAAAATGAATGTCTCAAGAAGAAATTCAACGAGAATCTATCATGGAAGGGAACTTGCCTAGGTATATAAACAAAGGCCCCCATTTGTAACTTGTTGCCGCCTTAATCCACACATATGATTATCACTGAGAAAATCTTTAACTCAACTTGGTGTTGCCTTGGGGGCAAGTCTTGAGTTGAGGCTGTTACTCGATTCTCAACTCCTTTGTCTAGGCTTACTCCTAGTCGAAGCCAAGGGGGGTGGACCCTACAAAATATCTAAGGCTTAATTTATTAATGTTAATGAGTTAAGTTCTAAGAGTTAGAAGAAAGTAACCAAGATACAATTCAACTATAAAAAAGCAGCATAGAAACTGAAGACATACTCATTAGTCCCAAAGTTTTGATTTACTATTTGAGGAGGTTAGCGGAGAGTCTGGGGTTGTGCCAGCAGTCTGTGGAGGTGTGGGTGAAGTGGGTCCTACGCTCAAGTGGGGAGCATAAGGAGGCCATGTGCACCCCTAGAGAGAGAAGTGTGATTTTGGGAGACAAAGTGGGGGCCACCAAGGAGGCAATGCACACTTTTAGAGAGGGAGTGTGATTTTGGAGGCAAAGTGGGGGCCACCAAGGATAACATATGGGTCCAAGCTTATTTAAAGTCAAGGAGGGATCACTTCAGATTATCTTTTTGGACTAATACAATTTAGAAATTAACCTCTCTTGGAGCTATTCAGGGCAAGGGTTGAAGTGTTGTTGAGCACAAGGGATTCTAGACATAATATAGCCAGTTTCAGAGAACTTTAAGTGTCTCCCTTGCTGGAAATTTGGAGAGTCTATTTCGGGGCTTCCACATGGCATCAAATTCTGCATTTCAAGTCAACAGTGCGCATTTCCTGGGCGTAGAGATGTTGAGAAATATAGGGCAAAGAGTTAAGAGTATTTATTAACTTGATTTTTCTTCAATCCTTGACATTTCCTTGTGATTTATATTAGGAAATTTTCATCATTATTTAGTTCTGTTCATGAACAAGACAAATGCCAATAAGAGGATCACAATGCAAACACAAGAACACCAGATGTAGGTTGCTAGCGAGGGCCAAAACCTATACTAGAGAGGAAAATCCACAAAAATCTCTTCTTATAGAATCAATTCAATGAAGACTTCTAAGACCTTGACCCAAGACCAAACCTTCCAGGAGATGAGCCAACCAAACCTAAAACAATATCTTTGCAAAATTAGGACTGAGGAAACCCTAGTTCCTCCAACAAACTCGCACGTGTGAGCAGATAAGAATGTCAAGAACAAAGATTTGCTTCCCTTACTTCTTCGTTGGCCTGCATACAATTTCACTCTTCCTCCTTGCTGGATCTGACTTCTTTTCTTTTGCTTGGATCAGAAATCATTCGATGTGTATGTGTGTCTTCAAGTGGGAGTGAGGTCCTTTTTATATAGTCTTCTTTTGAGGGTGAATTAGGTGTTTCTAGGCCGACTCCATCTCTTGGAGGCTTCTAGAATCATTATATTACAATAATAATTTTTCCTTCTTAATACATGAGCCCGTCAAGGGCTAAGACATCATGACATGAGTTTTTGACTTGAATTAATAGACCCCTAGAACACTCAATGGGTGCTTTGACCTAGGACAAACAACTATGGGCAAGAAACCCATTTTACAATAAATAACTTTCTTTTACAAATAATTTTTCTTTTTTCTTTTTTGTTTCTTTTGACAAGTACATCAATAATTACATCAAGGCATGACTCAAGTACAATTATGAAGATCGAGACTAGTTACATTTCAACACTCCCTCTTAACTAGGGAGGTATTCATAATTGACCACAGGTACAAGGGCAATACTTTCATTGAATTATTCTCATAAGAAGAGTAAGATTGGTAAGCCATCTTAAGCATCAACATTATGATCAATATACAACCAACATTGTCAACATAGCAAGGCCTTGACTAACAAGCTCCGTCTCTCAATAGATTTGAGCAAAATGTTGGGAGGCTTTACGTGGGACACCACAATACCTCTCAAGGCACATACCCCATCCGGGTGTTCACAAGGTATGTCCTTCTAGGACTATTCTTATCTTGATTTCCCAATCCTTAAAGAATATCGCTCCTCTTTGACTACTCTTGTCTTGGATAGCCTATCAGATCCTCAAAGAGTTTCAGTCACCAGACTACTTCCTATCTTGGATTCCAAATCCTCAAGGAGTATCTGTCTCAGATGCTTGCCCAATCCTTCGGATGTCATTCTCCCCTGATGGCCTTCACTAAGACTTACGGCTATTAGTCTTGGTCTAGTGCATGACACATGAAGCAGAGAAACATATCCATCACTCCATCTCAACGACGGAGGAGCTCCCTCTAAAATATGGAGAGGTGTCCATCATTCGCTGCTATGATCTTAGTAGCTCTTAGGGCCCTATCGTCATCCTCACTGTTGATTTATGGTAGCATTGAATGTGCTCTAAGCCTCAAAATTTGCAGGGAGGCTTGGACACGTGTATTCCACAATACCCAGAAATCGTTTTGGAAATTCCACTTCGAATTAGTTTTATTAAAATAATTAATTATTTTTAATGGGTGCTTAAGTCTAAACTTAGGGAATTAAGATAATTAAAGGGTATTAATCTAACTGTGGGTGAAATTTCTAGAAGAAGATGAGGATCAAGCCAAAATGATTTGAGCCATTGATTAGAATCTAATTTGGGCTCTTGGTTCTCAACATAAGGATTATAAGAGGAGGCTTGATGGACATTTGGAAGGCACCTCGAGTGCGAGATCTGAGATCTAATTTCTGAAGAGAGCAACGCAACAACTGTCAGAGAGAAGTTTGAAGTGATTTCTTGTAGTGAGGGGCAGGGATAGTTCTGGTTGGAGATTTCTCTTGATTCGGGAATACTCAACAGAGGAGGAAAAGAGAGATCCGAGAAAGGCAACACTAGGCAGCATACGCTGATGCAGAGGCAACGCAGAGCCTTGAGGAGATCTGTATTTTTGCTAGAGGTCGATTTTTGAAGTCGGAAGCTGGGGTGTGAGTTTGGGAGGACAAAATTGAAGTCTCAAAGTCAAATCGATCAGCAGAAAGGGTGACGCTGTCCCTAGAAGCTGTGACGTTGGGCCTACGCAGTGACAGTTTAGAGACAACACATAGGCAACAAGGGATAAGCCATTCTGTGGCTAGATCAGTCAGGATCGCCAGTGATAGTGAGGTATTTCTCACTAATCTTCTGTCAGTCATATTCTCTGTACTGGATAGCTTGCAAGGCATCTGGAGATTGTATTTAGAAAAACTGTTGCTTAATAATACAAACCCTCAGCTGCTGCACCGGTTTTCCCACATTGGGTTTTTCTGGGAACATTTGTCCAAAAATAATTGTGTAATGTGTTGTGTATTTTTTTCTTGTTCAGTTACTTGTTTTCACATATAATTTTAATTGGTGAAGGCTACAGTGTATTAGTTTCGATATTTGCTGTAGGAAGCAATGAATAATTTGTTCAGTAATTAACAAATAGAAGGAACTTAATCATTTGCTGCAGTAGAAATTTGGGTCTCCAAATTTTCACATGGTATTAGAGTTGCAGGTGAAGCATGTAGTGTACCTAGGGGGGATAATATGGGGTACAAAGGGAGGTACCCAAGGGAATAATGTAATAATGGGATGGACCATAGTAATAAATAAGGTGGTTAACACGTGTCATGAAAGGGACCACAAGTAGTTAGTAATAATATAATGGGCCCATGGTATTAGATAGATGGTATTGAGGGAACCATGGTATTGACCCATGGTATTGTATGTATGAGGCCTATATAGAGGCTAGAGACTCCCCGTTGAGAGATGTCAAGGAATATTGTATGAACAGGCATATGGCTTGTGGAGTGTTCTACTTCTTTAAGGAGTGAATGTATGGTGTTGCTCTACCTTAAGGGTTTTGATCAATAAAGAAGCATTTCTATCTATATTCAGATCTTGTTATTTCTTGGGTTTATTTGCAATATCATATATTTTCAGATCAGATCTATACCGAGTGGTATCAGAGCACTTTCTTGGGCAAAAGTGGAGAATTTTTATTTTTATTTTTTGTAGGAACTTTCTAGGGTGGCGAGTCTGCAGATCAGATCTATACGTTTTGGGGCAAAATATGCAAAATCTAATTGTAGATCTGGATTTTTTGTGAAAAAATACTTGATTTCAAAAAAAAAATCAGTCAAATCGGAGTCCGAATAAAGGAGATATCGCTGATTTAAAATTAGCTCTTTTTTTCATAAATTTTGGTGACGATGGGAGAGTTGTAGCACGGATCTGAAATTCTAGTGCCTAGATCGGGTTTTCTATCACATGGGAAGATGCAGAATGGTTATTCCATTTCCGAAAATAGGTCATAATAGGGATTTTGAGCAATATTGACGGAATTGTGGCCATTTCAAATTTTCGCCAAGTAAGTGAATTTTCTTCAAAACACTTTTTATTGAGGATCTTAATTTTACAGGGAAAGATGATAGCCCTACTATTGAAGAATTCATACAGAGACTAAAGCTCAAATATGGGAAATTTTGGAGGGCTATAGTACCAGTTAGTTTCAAAGATGAGGCTACCAAATGGTGGCGCTCATTTGACATCGACTAGTGGCTCAAACTCTTAGATGCCGAATATGAAAGATTCCTTTTAGACAAATGGTCTCATACTAGAAAAAGGAGAATGAGACATGTAAGGGGTTATTTTCTACTGGTGTCTCCTTATTGCAGCTTCATGGATTGATTCAGAAGGAGAAAATCATTGTCTATAAATTTGAGTTGTATGCAAAATCTCATAAATGTCAACTTGGCAAAAAAAATTACAAGTGCCAGCAAAACACATTGAAAACACATAGGTTGATGATGAGGATGTTCAAATTTGTAAGGATTTGAAGCTTTCTATGGATAAGTATGTGTTGCATGGTGATTTTTATACTTCAGATATGGATAACATGGATGTTGTTTTGGGATATCCTTGGATGGAATCTGTGGGTACTGTCAATATTAATGTGCAGAAGAAATTCCTGAAGCTTTTGTATAAAAAGAAGAAAATTACATTGCAGGATGTTTCCATTAAGACCCAAGCAGAGACTATGGAGGTAGAAGCACAAAGTTCTAATGACACTTACACATCAGATAATGAGCCTTTGATGATTGACAATCAAACACAAACAGAGGTTGAAGCAGAAAAGGTTATAGGTACTGATACATCAGATGAGAGCTCAGTGGTTGCAGTAATATTGGAAGATAAGAAGCAACAGTGGGCACCACAAGATGTACCAGATACCACTCAGGCTCCACTGTTGGTTAAAACTTTAGCATACCACCACCCACATCACCCCGCAAGAAAACAACCAACAAGATGGCAACGAATTAGCCACAAGGACAACAACCCCCACATGATAGATAGAGAGGAGCGTCGATCCACCTACTACACATCAACACAAAAGAGCCTCCACGGTCAACTTCCATCTCAAGCGAGCGAGGCACTAGCTGGATCAAGGGTTCACCTTTCTCTTGGATGGCTAGATGCACGTGCATGGTACCAGTGGGCTACTCTTTTGAGTAGATCTTATTATTTGTGTTCTTCCCATGTTTCGGGGACGAAACATGTTAAGGGGGGTGGAATGTGGTGTACCTGGGGGGATAATATGGGGTACAAAGGGAGGTACCTAAGGGAATAATGTAATATTGGGATGGGCCATAGTAATAAATAAGGTGGTTAACCCGTGTCATGAAAGGGACCACAAGTAGGTAGTAATAATGTAATGGGCCCATGGTATTAGATAGATGGTATTGAGGGAACCATGGTATTGACCCATGGTATTGTATGTATGAGGCCTATATAGAGGCTAGAGACTCCCCATTGAGAGATGTCAAGGAATATTGTATGAACAGGCATATGGCTTGTGGAGTGTTCTCATTCCTTAAGGAGTGAACAATGTTGCAGGAAGCGTCCCCCCCCCACGGTTCTAAGGCCCGAAGCGCGTCCCGTGCGGATGCGTCCCCGGAAGCGCGCTTCCGCCTGTTTTTGACGCTTCCTGGACGCTTTCGCCTGTTTTGGACGCTTCCGCCTGTTTTGGACGCTTCCGCTTGTTTGGGATGTTTGTTTCGAGTATAAATGCAAAATATAATATATATATATATATATATATATATATATATATATATAGCAGACGCTTCGCTTCTTAGATTTTTGGAAAATGACGCTTCCGCGTCCCCGTTTTGTCCCTGCTTCGTGCAACATTGAGAGTGAATATGTGGTGTTGCCCTACCTTAAGGGTTTTGATCAATAAATAAGCATTTCTATCTATATTCAGATCTTGTTATTTCTTGGGTTTATTTGTAATATCATATATTTTTAGATCAGATCTATAACAAGTGGTATTAGAGTTATAACAAAGCAAGAGAGCAGAGCCGAAAGAATCCAGTGCCGATGATAAGGAGGGTCGAAGTGCCACATAGGCCGCAAGTCGAATCCCCAGAGGGATTGTATAGTCTAGGCTAGGAGGGCAAAATTTTCGAGGAAGATCCCTCTCTGAGTGAGTGGACACAGAGGTAAGACTTCTAGATCGAAGTTTGCTAGTGTTAGAGGGAGCAACGCAATAACTTCAACAAAAAGAAGGTTCTGGTGTGACATAATTTTCTGCCGCAGTTGTTAGGGCAGAAAAACGTCAGAAGGAAGAAGAGAGACATTGTTGAAGCAATTGTTTCCTCAGAGGACTTCCAACCAAGAAGTTCGAATTCTCATTTGCCGAGTAGAAGCATATGTACTAACTCTAGCATGGAGTGCATAGGCCAACCCAACAACAACGCAGAGGAGAGAGGAGATAGTTCGACAGTTCATTGGTAGAGATAACAGCTAGTGGGTTGCGAGATCAAGATCGGTTGGAGGGAGCATCCAACTGTGTGATCTCGAAGGCAAGGATCTCATGCCTTCTGGATGAGCACAATCTCAAGACCCACATCGAAAATGTGGTAGTTGTACCTGCAGATCTAGATCGGCTCAAGAAGTACAAGGCTGAGATGGCAAAGACCAAATGATTGATCCTTGACGGGGTGAGGGATCACGTAGTGTGTCACATTGCCGACAAGGATACGACCCGACAAAGGTGGGAAGCATTGGCCACGCTATACGAAGGATCTTCCGAGCAACAAAAGATATATTTGGAGCAGAAGATGAGATCCAAGTAGATGCAGAAGGGGGAACACATTGATTCATTCCTTACAAAGCTTCAGGAGATCCGGGACTTGGTGGCAGCTGCGGGGTCAACACCTCAGCCTATCGAGATGGTGAGGTTTGCCCTAAATTCAGTCTAGATTGGGCGGAGAGAGATTGCTAGATTGGGAAGGAATGTGTGCCGCTCTTTAGTAGGAAGAGATGAGGAGGGGCTTAGTCAAGTGCAAACTTGGTAGTAGCAGAAACGACAGTGGGACGAAGCCAAAGGAGGAGGATAAGAATGCAACCCTCGCATCTAAGGGGCAGCAGGAGCAGTGGAAGAAAAAGAAAGATGTTTCGAAGATCAAGTGCTTCTGGTGTGGTGAATTTGGTCACTACGCTACAGAGTGTCCTCTCAAGAAGGACAAGGACAAGAAGCATCCACACAGATCGAAGCGGAGGAGTCTGCCATGATTTTCGAGAGGTGGTGTGATATAGAACTAAGTTCAAAAGAACTGCAGATGGGCAGGGTCCTTGAGGAGTCCACGTCATGGATCAATACTTTGCTACGAGAGCCCAGATCCGAAGTAGCAAGATGGACCAGTGCCAGTTGGAGCAGAGGAGTGCCAGAGTGATAGTTGTAGTAGCTAGGAGTGCCAAAGACTGAGCAACGCAAAGCTAGAGTTGGTAGCAGTGTAGTTTGCAGTGAGCAGAGTTAGCAGCAGCGCAGAGGCTTTAGAGGGTTAGTGCAGAGACTAGCAGCAGTCAAACATCCAGCAACAGATGCATCATGATGTGCACCTGTTCAGTAATTTTGGATGCTTTCCGTTGCTGATGTAGTAGTAGCAGCAGTTGGAGAAGGTTGCATTGCAGATGTAGCATTGGCAGTGGCAGGGCCAGCAGTAGCACAAATGCAACATTAGCAATGTTTGCAGTACAAATGCGGTGTTGGCAATGGCAGCTTTAGTAGTAGTACAAATGCAACATTTGCGTAGTAGTTGGTGGGCAGTGATGTCAGACATCAACAATGTAGAGGGAGATGTTTTAGAGTCAGAGTGATGCTTTAGCAGGTTGCATTACTAAAAGACATTCCTCGCTAAGAGGGAGTGTTGATTTCTGGTAGCATCGGATGTGATCTAACCCTCAAAATTTGCAGGGAGGCTTGGACACATGTATTCCACAATACCCTGAAATTGTTTTGGGAAATTCCACCTGAAATCAGTTTTATTAAAATAATTAAAATACATTATTTTTAATGGGTGCCTAAGTCTAAACTTAGGGAATTAAAATAATTAAAGGGTATAAATATAACTGTGGGTGAAACTTCTAGAAAGAAGACGATGATCAAGCCAAAATGATTTGAGCCATTGACTAGAATCTAATATGGGCCGTTGGTTCTCCACAAAAGGATTATAAGAGGAAGCTTGATGGGCATTTGGAAGACAGATGGAGTGGGAGATCTGAGATCGAATTTCTGAAGAGAGTAGTGCAACAACTGGCGGAGAGAAGTTTGAAGTGATTTCTTTTAGTGAGGGGCAGGGATAGTTCCGGTTGGAGATTTATCTTGACCCAGGAATACTCAGCAGAGGAGGCAGAGAGAGATCCGGGAGAGGCAGCGCAGAGGCCATGTTGGGCAGTGTAGATGGATGCAAAGGTAGCGCAGAGCCTTGAGGAGATCCATATTTTTGTTGGAGAGGTCGATTTCTGAAGTTGGAATCCGGGGTGTGAGACCAGGAGGACAAAATCGAAGTCTCAGAGGCAAATTGTAAATTTTAGGCATGTTCTATGCTTAGAGCAATTTATTTCAATTTTCACAGTTAGCTCAATATCTTTTCCAGATTATCCATCGCATCAGCATAATAGTAAATTGCAGATAGAAAATAAACATAAATCGCAGAAGACAAGCCGGGACAAGAGGACACAAGATGTGGCGCTAGCCAGGGACAAACCCCAATGTGGGGAAACCCTTGATCAATTCTTCTTATATGTTCTTGAATAGTTCTGCAGAGAGAGAGAGATAGTAGTACATATACAACAGAAGTAAACACTTTGACTTATCTAAATAAGAGCATAGATCATCTCTAAGAAGATGATACATGAGGTAGCTGAACTCAGTTGAAGACATGCTGCTTCAATTGATTCTCCAAGGTGACTCCATCACCATGTTGCACCTATTACTGTGCTGCACCTCACTGTACTGCACCCAATCATCATGTTGGACCTGATTGCCATGTTGCACAGATCATACTGCTGCACCTTCATGTACTGCATCATCTTGCTACACTTACCAGTGCTACCTCATATCGTACCTCACTGTACCCATCCTGCTGCATCTCATGGTAGCATTTATATCACTGTACTGTACTTTGCAAGTGCTGCACACAACATGCTACACTTCACTTTGTCATGATGCCCATCATTATGCAACAACATTCCATATCATGCTGCCCCTTTCACGATGCTGTCACATCTCATACTGTTGTACCTTCCTGAACTGCATCATCATGTAGTTTGGAGGATTCTCTATTTGTTGCATTGGATGACATTCAAACAGTATATTGGGTAGCCTTTATCATGGATAGGTTAGGCAATCAACAGTCCTACCTACCCTCACATGTTGGTAGTCCATGCTACTCCAACCCTGTTTGTTAGTGCGCATGACTGTAGCCTTAATGTTATCCCACAGTGAACAAATCAACCCCATAAGAACTGCGGCCAAATTTCTCCATAACCAGCAGTTAGAGTGAGGCTAGAATCCTCCCATTGGGACTACGGCTAGCTGTAAGTTGATCTCCACTTATTGACTACGGCTAGGGCTCTTTTAGACCTTCATTGGACAGTGTATAGAGTCTTCCTGAGGCTATGTAGTTAAGCCTCCCTTTGCTGAGACGAATAACCTCATTTGTGATAACGTATGACTGTGATTGTATCTTCCCATGGTTGCGTCTAGGGCACTCTAGAACAGTAGCATAGGACTTGCATTTAGGCCTCTCTATACAGCGTTATGGAAGCCACCTTCATGACGTTAAAGCTTCTCCTTCAAGACAACGTTAAGGTATTCTTTTATGACTGCGTTAAGGCCCTTATAACTGTGATAAGGTTTCTCCTTCTTGACTGCAATTAGGACGTCTTCGTATTTGTGATAAGGCCTCTTCTAGGACAACGTAGGAGAGCCTCCTTTACTGTAGCGTAGGTGCCTCTCTCCAATGATAATCATCCTTCATGACTGTGTCCATAGTGCCTGCGTTTAGGTCTAGGGCATCTCCTCTAGGGCAACTCCCATAGTCTCCTTTCCTCCTGCGTCTAGGGCTTCCTCCTCTTAGTCTTCTCTTCCACTAAAACCCAAGTGGAGAGAAATCAAGAGTGAAGTGTGTGTACAAATGACTATCAAGTCACCTCCTTTTATACTAAAACGTGGAGCACAAGTGGGGGTAGTTTAGTTGCTAGCTGACCTTGACGAATTGTCCCATAACAAAAATAAATTCATATCTCCATGAATACTTATCAGAATTGGATGATCTTTAGATCAATCCTACACCTCTCGATGAGAGGGATCCAAGAAAAATATCCCCTGCCATCAATAAGATGACCCACATGGAGTTTGGCCCTAGTTGCCAATTTTAACACTCCCTAGTGTGAGGTATTTCTCACAACTGTCAGTCATATTCTCTGTACTAGATAGCTAGGAAGACATCAAGAGATTGTATTCAAGAAAAAATACTTCTTAATAATACAAACCCTCAGCTGCTGCACCGGTTTTCCCACATTGGGTTTTTCCGGGGACATTTGTCGAAAAATAATTGTGTAATGTGTTGTGTATTTCTTTCTTGCTTAGTAACTTGTTTCCGCATATAATTTTAATTGGTGAAGGATGCAGTGTATTAGTTTCGATAATTGCTGTAGGAAGCAGTAAATAATTTGTTCAGTAATTAACAAATAGAAGGAACTTAATCAATTGCTATAGTAGAAATTCGGGTCTCCAAATTTTCACACTCACACGTGCGAGCTTTCTTTGAACATCACAAAGCCTTCTATATACAACATCATCATTAAGAAAGGGTCCACCATCACTTTCTACATCATCAGTGTGCATCTGCTACATCTTCATGAACCAATCATCACAGAGCTCAGACATGGCTCCCTTTGAACATCAGGAAAGTGATCTAT
This sequence comes from Pinus taeda, assembly GCA_000404065.3. NCBI lineage: Eukaryota > Viridiplantae > Streptophyta > Pinopsida > Pinales > Pinaceae > Pinus > Pinus taeda. The sequence continues at coordinate 330,163 of APFE030680230.1, forward strand.
TAGGACATGATCATCGATCCATATGCAACCTGCTATTACATCTGTTATTGTGATTTACATCAGCTCCTCGGACCAAGTACCAAGGTAGCAACCCAATGGAGTCATCATATCTGACTTAAAACGAATCATCTTCATATAGCAGGATGTGCAAAACCGAACAATATATCATGTCATCATCAACATCATGGTCTTCCTTCAATCTTCATCAGAGTCTTCAGTGAAACATCAACATATTTCATCCAGTCATCTAACCCTGCGCCTCATTTCCAAGATGATGTCCATCGTGCTGCGACTGAATAGACAACTCCTAAGAAGCATATATTATTATTAGCTTGCAACAAGATCTTTATATCGACTAGTTTATTGCTATATCAGATTCATGAATCCTTCTATATGCTACTATTAATTCTTCCCTTCTAGGCATCCATAGTCGCACGATCATACCATGAATTTGTTTTTATACATTAGAGTACCTAAGGATCCAAGGGTCCTTGCAACTCCCTCCTTCCATCGTGCTTGCCAAAATAGAGGATCTGCTCATCCTTCTTCCTGTACCTGTAATAATCATTGACAAGTACACCCAAACAAAGTATACAATAACAAAAGCCTGATGTCAATTTGTCAATCTAGGGTTACCATGGAAACTTTGAGGATGGACTCCTAGGGATTTCAAGTGCTAACCCTAGACCAAGGGATCTGTATACAACTCATCAACCTTATCCATACATACTTGTCATGCGCCCTAGATACAAACCCTAAAGGACCAAGGATTAGGGTTTCTATGAGGGAACAAGGTTAGGGTTTCCATATGACTAAGGTTTACTTATGTCGTCAAGGGTTTTAGAGATCAATACCAGTATCAACAATTTTAACAACAAACCCTAGAACCATACACTCAACCAATCCCTATAACATTTCATGTAGGATCCTTAATAAAATATGCCATACATTCCTCAAGGTTACATACCTTTGTCGTAGTGGCTTGTTATTCCGGATGCCATGGTCTCTTCGTCGTTTTCCCTCAAGGTGTGCATCAACTCAAGATATTCTTCACTGTATTTATCTGCTTAAGTTTTCTTGCTTTAGGATCAATATACTACTGCGCTTCTGCTTGTTCATCAGTGATGTACAGATCTAGAGAACTATCTACAACAATATACCATTTACCCAAGAATTTCTTGATGTTTCCAAGATGTTGACAATGATTGTCAACAAAACTTATCTTGTTGTCAGCTACTGATGTGACAATAACCCTCTCCCATGATCGAACATAATTGAGGATTTTTTGATCTTTAGAGAAGGGACGACAACAAGCAAAACCTTCCTTCAAAAAGATGTCTGTCACGATATTGTGATCCTACTTACTGCCTCTGGACTGCTATTTTTTCAAAATCAATAAATTGCTTCTTCTCTATTTGGAAATTTGTGATGCACAGGTCCCACAAAGCTGACTGCTTTGTCACAATGTTGTGACCTTACCATTGCTTGTAGCTTGCTTCTTTGAATGTAGATCGACTTACTAATGCAGAAGTCCCTCACACCTTCGTGAATCTTATACCACAAATTCTTGACTATTATGTCACTCCTCAAGTCGGCTCACCCTTTGGTTGACTAGGTTTGAATCTTGTATGTACATATGCTCAGAATAATTGACCAAAAAATTGTCTTTTATGCACAAAATTGTCATTTCTTCGTGGATCTATATCACTGTACGTTTTATGGTTAGTCACTTGAGTATGCTAGCGAAATTATGATTGTGAATGGATGAAATCTCGACTCCCTTCTTGTGGCCTTCCAATTAGGCCTACAACTTCGGGTTTGCTTGAGACTATTTTTATGCTCATAACTTCGATGTCTTGGTAAACTCAATGCTTCCTTAACATAACTCGAACTAGGGTGTTTGTCATTTAGATGTGTAGAACAAGATTTAAGCTCAACAATACCCTTGTTCTTGAATTTCTATTATGCACAGGTATATCCTTTTTCAATTAGTGCTTTTGGCTCCTTTTAAAAGGTGTCAGAGGGTAGCCTTTTAGGGCTTCCAAAAGAGACTTATGCATTGGAATTTCAACTTGAGACTATGACCTTCAATCCGGATCTGTTTTGAGACTATAAACTCTACAAAACGTGCTTAGAACTTCCTTTATGTAGCTTGTACTTCGTATGCACAGATGTTGGTTATGATTTTTGGTTTCATATTTTCGACATCTTTGACAGAGGCCCTCGAATAGGATTTGTTACTGCTCAAATTAGCAAGGGGCCTAAAGGGGATTCCTAAAGGGGACAACTGGTAGGCCAAGGGCAAAAAATGGAGGCTTAGCCCACTGTCACCCTAGCTAAGACTCCCTACTGTTTATGGACTTTCACCGATGGGGGGAGACCCGGTATGTGGAAGTCACTTGTGAAGGATGAATCAATGAATGAATGTGAAGTGACCCTAATGATCCTTTTCCTAGAAGGGGGTAAAGGATGGAGCTTACTTTCCCTTCAAGCGAGGTACAAAGATTTCTAGGATAAGGAGGAGAGGATTTGAGGGTTAGGTTAAAGGAATATGCCTTGTAAAAGAGTTTCCCAATCCTAAAATCCTTATTGAATTTGACTTCCCGAATGGTTCTTGATGAATTGAATTTTCAAAGGTGCGGGACCACACGGGACCAAGTGGACCCAACCTAGGTTAAGGGGAGAGAATCTGTAGGAATTTACAGGGTAAGTTCCTCAGATAGAACACCAAAGGACACTGCTCACAAACAGATCACAGATCAATACACCAGTATTTTTGACGTGGTTAAAACCCTCAAAGAGGGAAACAGTCCATGGCCTGAGCCAATGCGGCCACTTCAGGCAATTTATTAATAAAAGAATGAAATTTTACATAAGCTTCTCTCATGAACAGTTAACCTACAAATGACCCTCCATGCTCTTTAAATAGAGATCATGGACCAATCGGGTGCTAAGCCACGGATCAAGTGTCGATAATACCGAGCAGAGAATGAACCGTCGGATCACTACATATCGTGACCGTCGAATTGTAAGTTACAAAAGTACATAGTAAAGAAACACACTTCACCTAACTCTATACTAGACCAAGTTAAACTATTTCCTATGTGTCGGAATATCCTAACAGAATCTAGCAACCAATGATGTTCTTAACCCAGACAAGGAAGGGGAAAGGATCAAAGCAAGAATTTCCAATTAAAAGTATCGAATTAATCCCGTGAGGTGCTAGCCTAGGGAATACTAGGGCAAAGTTTGATCTCAGAGTTAGGGCTTGGGTTATCTCATAACTCCACTATTGGAATGGCTTCAAAATTGGAGGAGGCCTTGAGGACACACCAGCACAGTAGAGGCTTGGAGATCAAACTTTTTCTTGGGCTATTTTTTCAGGAAAGTGATGTCGTAGGTGACCCAACTTGGCTAGACCTAGAAGAAAGAGGGAAAGGTGGAGAAAAATGTTCCTTGAGTGATCACCTATTGGAGGACCATTTCCTTAATCCCTTGGGGAGAATGGAGTCTATGAGAATGATGAGAAATGAACGTGTATTTCGGTCAAGGGGGCCTTAAGGACTTTTGCCTTTAGGGGAAGAAGAAGAGACCTCGAAGCTTTTATACTTTGCTTGGCAAAAGAGATGGCTTATCAAGATAAATTCACCAGTGGAATTATCCTTAGGAGATTTCATTCACATACATGGACCAAACATTGAGAGATGCTATCCAGAAAGAATAATTCCACAAATTTGCAATTATGCAATGCAACAATTAGCCCTGTTATAGTGAAAATTCCATTCAATGTATATGACAATAGTAAAACAAGAATAGCATTAAAAGTGTGTACTTACATGTAATAGAACATATCTAACCATCAACAATTTGACAATAAAGAAGCTCCAAGATAAAATACTCTAATCCAAACATCAAACTTCATGCATGCTCCAATTCTTCATCCCAGGAAAAGTGCGAAATTCTTTAAAGAGAAGAGTGATCCAATCCAAAGTGATGATGAGAAAATGAACTCTTCTCACTTGTATTTATACACTAATTAGGAGTTTGAATTAATCTTTTAGGCCTACATAAGCCCAAAAAATAGAATAATGTGCTAATAACCTAACTTTTGGTGAGAAACCCACCAAACTAGCTCATAAATGAAATAATAAGCTTCTTAAGAGGTCAAATGATAAACAATACATGTTGCAGGGCCCTCCAAGAGGCCTCATGAGGTCCATTGGTACCATAATGAAGAATTGGACCCTCAAAAGTGATGGACAGGGGGGGGGGCTTGTTCTCCACACAATAAACCTGCAGTGCTCCTAGTGGTTGTGGGGGCACAATAATACAATGTTCCACAGGGACGCGTCCCCCACTGGGGGAAGAGTTTCCTAGCTCACATGCGCTCCGGGGACTTGGGGACGAGAGGGGGTTGTTTCCCCAAGCTCCCAAAAAACAGGGTACGCAGGGGGACTTGTGAGGGGGTCGTTTCCTCTCGTTGAGGGGTCGTTTCCCTATGACCAAATTCATTTTTTTTTAATGATTTTTAAGGCAAAACTGTTTATTATTGATTTTTTTATTGACTTTTATAATTTATATGATAATGATATTGATATCAATGATCAAGCCCTGCCTGTCCCCATAACCATTTTAACTCAATCCTGTCCGACAACAACCATTCTAAGACCTCTAAGAAACAAAAAAAGTGATTGAAAGATAGGATATCCAACAAACAGAAGGCAACTTTGGTCATGAAAGGAGTGGAGCTGAACGATAACATAGTGCAAATAAGTAGTGCTTTTTTGAGTCCATTGTCAACTATCAACTAAAGAACAAAAGTTCACCCTCTTATTGGCAACATTGTCTATTTGAGAAATGGTTTTTTGGTAAGCAAATGATACATGACTCCACTTATTTGTATTATGGAAAAGTGATGTTTTGAAAACTGTTCATTGTTGGCATTAGGAGAAATTATTGATTTTTAAGGCAAAACTATTCATTATTGATTTTTTTATTGACTTTTATAATTTATATGATAATGATATTCATATCAATGATCATGCTTTGCAGCTTTTAAGTTTTCGTTTTAAATTTGTTTCAGAGATATGATTCATCGATTTCTAAATTATATTTTATATAAGTTTTTAAGACCCTGACAGCCCCCCACGTTTCCTAAAAATTGGTGGGGAGCTTTTGCATAGGTCGCTCCCGTGTATCCTCGCTCCCTTGTCTCCTCATCCGAGAACCTTGGTGGAACATTGCAATAATAACCTCGTGGGTCTCCAAATGAAACGAAGATGCTTGTAGACCATCTGTAAGGGCTCTGATGATGGTGTGGGTGATGCCTCATCATCCTACAAGTCTTGGGTCAGCTGCCAAGTGCATGGTACATCTGTGGGGTTGCCTGGGAAAAGGTGAACCAGGTGCATCTTACTCGTCCAGTAGATGGATCTCAAGCCAATCTCTGAACATCTCTGGGGATCCATGGAGTGTTGTCTACTGCTATGGAGGGCCCATGGCTCTCAACAACCACCTTACATGTGCCAATGTAGCCCCTTGGAGGGTTAGAACCCCGTATAGGGAGACCAAACCCAAGATGGGGACCACCTGCAATCCTGCATAAGATCCAATACGTCCCTTAACCTTCCAGTACAATAAGTCATCAAAGAAATTGAGTAAAAGAGCTTACAAACCATGGACCACAAGTGGGGACTTCATAATGGCCTACCCTTCCATAATGGGCTTTGGCATGTGCTAATGTCTCCAAACTCCAAATGGAGTTAACCAAGTATCCCATTAAGTGGTTTCTACTTTTAAAGGGGATAATATGTCCAAGGTACATCCTTTAAAAGGTGGTGGCATGTGATAAAGAGGTGAATGGAATAGGGAATGGGAAGGGGCAACCTTGGGCCACATGCTAGGGTACAAGGGTAGCTAATAAAAGGGAAGTCGACACTTGGGTATATAATGTATAGGAGGGACCAATCATGGTACATGAGGTGCCTTGGCATTGTTTTTTCCACCCTTCTTTATATGCATTTTGTCTTTTTATGATTTTTCTTTAATTAACTGCTTGGGGCTCAAGGGGTAAGAGCATGATGTGTGAGATATAACAGTGGATACCCCTTTTAAGGTAGGGCAGTTCATTGCCCACCAGGGATTGGGACAATCATGGGTTCCTATATGATAAAGGGGGCTCATAGAGCCTGTAGGAACCAGGGTGATGGCCATGATGATGGGGTAGAGCTCATGTATTGACTTTTGCCCACGTGATAAATGTATTTGTCCTGGATATCTTTTGCATTTTGTGGTACGTTTTCCTGTTGAATGTGGCCAATTGTGCTCTTACATTTTTTTTTAGTTGCATCAACCTCCAGGGCATCATTCCGGGCCTGACCCAAGGTGTGGGCAGGGGAAGGGGAGGGCTAGCCCTATGTGGACCTAGGTGGGAGAGATGATGATTGGGGTAATTATGAGTGGAATGGGGGTAATATATGTGGATGAGGGAGTGGGACCACACAACCAAAATCAAGGTTTCTGTGAAATATCATCCCTAAAGCCAAATGGTCAGTAAAAGAGAGCCCACGAGACTAAAATCCAAGGTTCACATCTGAAAGGGGTCTAGGGGACAAGAGCATTGAACTAGCCCATTCTTTTTACCAGATCCCCCCATTAATCCATGCCCAGAAGTGTCCATGATAAGCAAATTACAATACTCAATTACCAAATGACAAGGCATACGTTTAGGATCGGGAGGCCCACCTTCAAACATACGATCATGACAGATGGGTGAGGGACCACATGGTTCGCTCAGGTGGTGGAGAAGTGGCACAACGAGCTGGTTGGTGGCTGCTGGCTGTCGACTGAGGACCATCTTGGAGAATTTTTTCTCCTAGGGATATCACCCACAAAATGGTGGGTAATAGGACTTATGCTCAAAATAATACTCCAATGAATTTGATCTTGGATTATGCACATGCGAGAGAGATGATCTTAGTGCTCAAAGTTACAAGGAGATGATCTCTTTGTAACAATTATGCAAAGAGTAATACTGCAACATTTATTACAAAGAAATGTCTCTTTTGATACCTTGAAAACTTAGAACAAACTTTCACAAAGTTTTAGTAAATTCACTGATCTCATACTAGAGATTTGAAATTCAGGGGTTTTGGAAGGAGATTGCAGACCTTGTGTCATCTCTTTTGATCTTTGCTCCTTCACCAAAATGTGCGGTCTTTCATAGGCAATTTGACTGGCCTCTTGATCCCTCCAACCATAAGATTTTATGCCCTCGCTCTACAAGAATAGGTTTGTGCTTTATTTCAGAGATTAGGGCTTGATAATCACAGAGAAGAAGACTAATAGAATGAGTCTAGAACTTTGATATCTTGATTGATGAATTCGGTCCAAGGAGAGAAGATCTTCTAGCTTATCGATCATCAAAAATAGTGCTTATATCCCTCCAAATTTTTTCGCTCCTTTCCGTGTATGCTAGTGACTTTATCTTTGCAATTAGGGCTAGAAATTGTGCCCATAATTTTGTTCTTCTTGCCTTTTCAAAGCCAGACCTGGGTATTTGCTCCTTTTGAGATGAGATGGTGCCTAAATGATCTTTTCTACCCTCACCTTAAAGCCCTAACTTCGATACCATGTTAAGAATTCTAGGGCAAAGAGTTAGTGTATTTATTAACTTGATTTCTCTTTAATCCTTGACATTTCCTTGTGATTTATATTAGGACATTTTCATCATTATTTAGTTATGTTCATCATCAAGACAAATGGCAATAAGAAGATCACAATGCAAACACAAGAACCCTAGATGTACGCTGCTAGCCAGGGCTAAAACCTCTCCTAGAGAGGAAAACCACAAAAATATCTTCCTATAGAATCTATTCAATGAAGACTTCCAAGATCTTGACCCAAGACCAAAGCTTCCAAGAGATGAGGCAACAAAACCTCAAACAATATCTCTGCAAAAATAGGATTGAGGAAACCGTAGGTCCTCCAACAAACTCGTACGGGTGAGCAGATTAGGATGTCAAGAACAGAGATTCACTTCCCTTACTTCTTTGCTAGGCTCCAAACAATTTCGCTTGTCCTCCTCGCTAGATCAGACTTTTTTTCTTTTGCTTGGATCAGAAATCATTCGATGTGTATCTGTGTCTTCAAGTGGGAGAGAGCTCCTCTTTATATAGGCTTCTTTTGAGGGCGGATTAGGCCTTTCTAGGCAGACTTGAGGAGGCTTGACGACTCGATCTCTTGGAGTAATTTTTCCTTCTTAATACATGAGCCCTTCAAGGGATAAGACATCCTGACTCGACTCAATAGATCCTTAGAGCACCCAATGGGTGCTTTGACCTAGGACAAACAATTATGGGCAAGAAACCCATTTTATAATAAATAATTTTCTTTTAAAAATAATATTTCTTTTTCTTTTTCTTTTGACAAGTACATCAATAATACATCAAGTCATGACTCAAGTACAATTATGAAGACCGACACTAGTTAAATTACAACAAGAGGTAGTGGGAATTGGCTTACCAGTTGGGCCAACTTTAGTGGCTTTAGGAGCGAGAGTTGAGGGATTTATTCCTACACTTTGCGGCTGGAATTTTGAAGGATATTGCAGTTGAAAACAAGGGAGTTTGTGGGACCAAATTCTTCATCTTTTGTAGTGCGAGTTCTTGGGAAGAGCCTGCGCAGGCCCTTGGAGAGTTGAGTTGGATTCCATCTTTGGAGCAGGAGCTGGGGGTTTTCCACAGAGGATTTTTGGTAGGACCTCGGGGGAATTTCCAGTAGTTGGTTGGAGGACATTGCTGAAGCACCATTTTCTTGCAAAGGGCCGCATTGACTATTCATTTGGGCTATTCACACCATTTGGTGGGCTCTTGCATCTTCTAGATTGGAGCCAATCCCTTGTTGGGATTTTTAGGGCTTTTGGAGAGGATTTGGTGAGTGTATTTCCAAGGTGATCCGGGCATTTTCTAGGCCAGCCATCCTCATCCATTCAATCGACCTTCAACAAATTATTTATTGGGCAGTGTGCATTCTCATCATGGGCAATACTTCACTTGGGTCACAAACATCTCTCTGGGTTTTGCTATGCTTGCTTGGCAAGCCCATATTTTATTGTTCCATCGTATTTTATGAACTCAGATCCATGACTAATAAAATGGCCCAGTGATTTGTTATTATTATTATTATTGTCGAATTATTATCCAATTTTAAGGTCACGTCCAAGCCAGACCCCAATTTGGTGTATGAGACCCCTTTGTTTGTTGGTGTATACTGTGTATCTGTTTTACTGGTTGTGTTATCTTGCTATTTATTTTGTTTTTATTTGTTGTTACAAGTTCAGCTTTATTTATTTACTGTATTTTCCCAAAAGGAATATTACAATGAACTTGAACCTCCACAGGTACAGATATTGCAAGATAAGCAATATAGACCAGTGCCAAATAATATGTACCTGTAAGCAAATGATCCAAGTACAAAAGATAAACTTGAAAGTAAAGCTTGGAAAGTACATTGCTTAAGAGATAGATGCTCCGCAAGATAAATACTTAGGAAAGATAGACATACATAATAACAAAATACTTGGAAATGTAAAGACTTGGAATCAAGATGTCCAACAATTTTTAGCACACTCCATGAATGGATAAGATTCCTTAATAGCCTAAAATATCTCGAAGATTCTTTCTCAAATAAAGTGCTTGACTTGTGTGGATAAGGTTCCCCCTTTTGCCAAAAATATCTCCAAGATAGAGTGCTTGTTAAAATTGGCAACAAGGGCAAAACTTCATGTGGGTCTTCTTATTCACGGCTGATAATATTTTTATTAAATTCCTCTCGTCGAGAGGTGTAGGATTGATATAAAGATCATCCAATTCCGATAAGTATTCATGGAGATATGAATTTACTCTAATTATGGAATTATTATCAAGCCGACCTAAAACTCATGTAGGCTCAGAAGCCCAACAGTCACATCTATTCACCCACCAACGTTGTGTATAAATATAAGAGGACTTTTCCTCATTTGCAATTCATCTCATCACATCTCTCTCTCTCTACTGCGCAGATATGAGTCTCTTCTCTACTGCACTGAAATGGGTCTCTCTCTCTCACATGTGAAGCCGGAAGCTGCTGAATTTGAAGCTGCAACTGCAGAAGTAAAGATTGACTTGTGAGGCCTAGAAGATCTCCTCTTTGGAACTGTACTGTAGGTTCATCTGAACCTCCTCTGAAAGCCGCAACTTTTGGTGGTGGAATGAAGTCAATCCGATGAACGGTTTGCAAGATATCGACTGCCCTAGTTTGAAGCCGTAAACTGTTGAAACTGACGCTGTAACTGCAGAAGTAAAGATTGACTTGCGAGGCCTAGAAAATCTCCTCTTTGGAACTGCGCTATAGATTCATCTAAACCTCCTTTGGAAGCTGAAACTTTTGGTGGTGGAATGAAGTCAATCCGACGATCGGTTTGTGAGATATCGTCTGTCCTAGTTTGATAATGAAGCCGCTAATGCTGATGCTGCCGATCTAGGGTTTGCTACTGCTGATATGAATCAGATTTATTGTACTATTTCTCTCTGCTGAATTATTGAAGATAAAAGAAGATTTGATCAAAGGGTTTCCCCACACATTGTGGGGTTTGTCCCTGGCTAGCCGCCACATCCTTGTGTCTCTTGTCTTGGCTTGTTTTCTGATCGATCGTTTAATGTTCTATCTGCACTTTACTTTATATATATGTGATTGCTAATCTGTGGAATATAATAAGAAAAAGAAGTAAACTGTTACAAGCATAGAACATACCATAACTTAACAGTGCTCTTGTTAGGTCAACTTGCCATTGTAGAAATGTGAATTGAAAAAAAAAGTATGACACATGGATGAATCCTTATCATCACTTAAAGAACCATAGAGAGGATATTTTCCTAAGATTGCACTTGCAAGTTGCAACACACCTAAACCGATCAAGCTCAGGATATCAAACTAAATCCTATGGCCACACTTCTATAATAGTAATACCTAAAAATAAGTACTGCTAAAATTATAAAATAAGAAAAGTAGTCATGCATGCATTGGAGTTTGCATGCAACAATGACTTGATCCCACACTCCGCATGAGATCATTTTCATGACATGGCTTGCAACTAGAGTTGATATGCAACCTAAATCACCGTGTTCATTGGATTTGAAGGATGGAGTTCGAATTCCAGTGAATCTTAAATTGGCACATCAAATTTGCGAACTTTTTAGTAAATTCAGCACAAGAGTTCTCAATAGTCCACTTGTTCGCTAGGATTCTGGCACCTGAGATATCTATTGCTCTCCACACATTCCATGAGAATCTAGGACCTGAGACATTACTGTGCAGTGCATATTGTTGAAATTTGGTAGTTTCGGTCGGTATTTTCATTGGCAAAGCGAAGGAGAAATTATATATTTTTCATGTTGACCAAGCCGGCCCTACTCATTGAATGGGTTTGACCCCAAGGTCAAAACCCTCCTCCTAACTCACATATAGATAGAAGTTCGTTTGCACCTCATTTTGGCATCTCATCCATCACATCATTCGATCTGAAACAAGGACATTCATCCACATGTGCGAAGGAGAAAAGAAGATCTGATCTGCGTTGACCAGCTTTTTGACTTCTGTTTGACCAGCGTTGACTTCTGATTATCTGCTGAAGTTTGACCGAATTGTTGACTGACCTTGGAGGCCAAGTTCATCTGTGATTTGGTGACTGGTTTGATCAAATTTATATCTCTGTTCTGGGCTAATTGACCGAAGGTTGACTGCATCAACTCTGAGATTTGACCGATTTTGACTGTGGATTGTTGACTGTAATTTGACCAAATTTCAACCCCTTCTGTTCAGCTAGTTAAGCCGGAATTTGGCCCCTCCGTGGCAGACTTTATCTTGGACAGTGTTGACTATTTTCTCTCTCATTTGACTAGTTTGACTTGTCAATTATTGAGGTCAGAAATTGGAATCTTGTTTGGAATACTCTGACGTACATTTGATGAACTGAATTCTCTAGTCTTATTGTTTACTGCGATCTCTACTACTGTTCTATTGTTAATGGGTGAAATTTTTCATGTATATCTGCTTGATGATTGGAATGCTCTAAAGAAGTAATATTGTATGATTGGATGTAGTTATCAGTTTGAAAATTGTACTAGTCTTAATGTCACTAGAAAATCAACACATATTACACAGTACTGAAGCTTCCCAAATTCCAGTAAATATACCTCCCGTAAATTCGCAAATTCCAGTAAATTCGCAATATCTGTAAATTCTGATAAATATATATCTACCCCAATTCCCCAAAACATAAGTACTTGTTATGAATAAAATATATAGAAAATAATGTAAATGATAATAATCATAAATAATGATAACTAATTAGTAATTAGTACTAAAGAGGCATGGCTAATGGACATGACCTTCCATGAAGAGGCACCTGCTTAGGGATATAAGCGGGCCTCATTTGTAACATTCATGATCATTTTCATTCATACATTTAATATATAATCTTGTATCTCAATGGAGATCTTTATATGCCAAGTCTTCTGGAGTATTTAACTTGAAGAACGAACATTGTTCGCTTCAGTACTCTTAAATTTAGAAAGCATATGTTTAAAATTTCAAAGATTATCATGTTTTTTTAATTATAACACAATTTGGGACTTCCAATTGTTTTTTGTCATACCCCCCTCTTGTTCTTGCGCAAATACCAACCAGGTATCCAACTCGGCATGTGACTACTTATGGAAAATTTTCAAATCTTTACAGTACATTAAACATGTATCCTATAATATTCATATTTAATAAATAAAGCTTATCATTTTTTAATTATAAAGTTATATATAATAATAGTTTATATTGGAAGTTTATATTCCTCGATGGGGATGGCTCCGGTTGATAACCTCGAGCAAAGCCTTGAACATGACAAGGAGTCACAACACTCTTCACCATCGCATGCCACCATCGCAACAACACATTTATGACCCTCGTTGATCAGGGTGCCAGTCACAACGCATTATGGCAGACATTAATCTCACTTGTGTTAGACAATCCAAAGAATTCGAGGACGGGGATATCCCCTGGTGCAAAGTTTTGGTCTGTGTCTTATTTCCGCTCCCCTCTTCCTTGTTGCTCCTCCCTTCTGACATGACTTTCAGCTGGCATGCTCCTTGTGTGTCTCCGTGTGCTCTCCTCCCTTTGCCTTTTCTATTGCCTTTGCTGGTTCTATCAGACAGGGAGGAATTTGCTCTGGGTTCCACGGACTCATCCATATCCTTGTGGGACAGTTTCTCCTTTTTCTTGTGCCTTTGTTTCCTGCGTTCCTCTGTTCTGAATCTGTTGATTCTGCTAAGCTTCTTCCTTCATCGTGCTGCCATGAACAGACAATGAACCCACTGTCGCCAAGGTGGGGGTGGACATAGCAATGTAGGTGGTTCTCAGGCCAGAGTTTGCACTGAATCTTCTGCCTTCAATTATCAAGCTCATATCCTGATTGAAATACAATCAGAAATTCATGAAGCTGAAGAGGAGGTGCGGCAAGAACCTCAGAGCGTACTGGATTCAGAGGTTCTGGATGGTGTGGCAGCATGGATTTTTGACAGTGGAAAGACTAGAGGGTGACAGAATCAATGCCTCTACACAGTTAACCTTTACTGGCACATTAAACTTCTCCTTGAGGATTGGGGAGGTCCTTGTTGATAGGTGAGAAGCACAGGACAACCTACTGCACAGGTTTGAGGAATTGAAGATGCTAATGATGGATGTGGAGGGCTGACTAGCACATCTGGAGATGGGTTCGCCACAAAGATCTACGGTGCCACAACGCAGCAAGGGAGTGGATCAGCCCATCAATTTGGATACATCCCTGTCTTCCTGATGCCTAGGTTTCTCTTTTTTATTAATATGTTTATGCTGCTTAAAACATTGTTTCTGCTGCTGGCTTTAGCAGTGGATGTTTCTCCCATTTATGGGAATGATTTTCTTAATTTTGGTCAAACTCTGTTTAGTCTGGACTGGCAGTTAGACAGGCCTGCCTATATTTTTATGTTTCTATATGTTGGTTTCCCCCTTGGTGAGGCAGTATCACTAGCTAAACATTGTATATGCTGGGTATGGTTTTCCTCTGTTAATTTTTGGAGTCTGGACTATGGATCAGCAACTATTCTGTCTCTGGTCTGGTTTTCCATATGGCAGGCCAAAGAGAGACTCTATCTCTTGCGATCTGTAAATTTCAGTTTTATCAATACGATCTCTGAACTTACAAAAAAATTAAAAGTTTATATAATATATGTGTAATACACTATGCAAAAATTAAACTAAATACCCGTAGTGTAGGAAGATACAAGCAATAAGAAAGAAAGTCCCATCACCAACTCCGGCCTTCGGAGTTTTGGCGTTTGGAAGCGATTTGGAAGAATCCTACCCATATATACATATATATTCGAATTTAATGACAGATTTAATCAAATATTTTTAGATGACAAATTTTTGTCAAATTTATTGGCATCGAATTTGAACATAAACACGAACCAGGTGACTATGCATGTAACCATGGGAACTACTCTAGAGTCCGTGTTTCACCACAAATAGGATCATTAGATTCATATGACTCCAGGAAACTGGAATGTGCATCAGATCTGATATGCAAGCACTATAGCACCACCTATAAAAAATAGCAACTCTTTAAAATCACATTCTTATTGCATGCAAGTTAGTTACAAATATCCAAATGTATCTCCAAATTTCGCTGCCAATTCTGCATGTACTAAAAATCATAACTGAAGTACCAATTCTTGAATGCAAGGGATAATAAACACATCTATCCAAAAATAGAAAAACCGAAAAATGATGTGCATGTACCCAAACCATAACCCCTTCTAAAGCTGATGATGAACTGATGAACCTGGTCCCTCGAAATATGTCTTGAACTGATGGATGCAGATGCCGATGTTGCAGTTGGCACCAGGATTACTATGGAAAACTAGTGGTATTTAATATTTATTACCATACAATAGAAGTGATATCGTGCACGAATGCAACAAATAGTTGTAAGTTGCACCGCACACTTTGTTACAGTACCAGATGCCTGTGAATACCTTTCTACGACCAATATTATTGACTGACAGTGCCATCAAATGAGGAAGACCAATATCAAATATCCTAGATAGTAGATAACCCTATATTTTATTCATTTATTAGAGGACAATTAAGTAACATTCCTTAAATAAATAGGCCTGAAACAATTTTTTGGTCTTTGTGGAAGTTTTCTTTTGAATATTTTCTAACCCTTTTTGCCAATGTTGCCATGTTCCCACCCTCCAGCCTGTAATAGGTAAGAATGAGATGGCTGGTACCTTGCCAACCCAAATCAACAATCAGCTCCCAAAGCCCCTCATCAACAATCGGATATTTGAACCTGGGTGGGGAGGATAGCAACTCCTCTCTACCGCTTGAAGTAGACCCAGTTGACAATATGTAGTAACCTTATTGGTTGGTTATGAAAATTAGCATATTAGGTTTCTTGCTTGCATCCATATGTTTCCATTTGATCTCATTTTTCATTCTTTGAATTAAGAAAGTAATACTCAGGTTTTGAAAATTTGATTCTGATAATTTTTCGGATATTTTAGGAGGATGTTCTTTATGCTAGAGTACGTACAACGGGAGTTGCAGAAATACAATTCAGGTGATTCCTTATTCTATGACAGACATGCATATTTGATATGAACACTCCTAGTCTCAGTTTGTTTTGATTTGGTATTTTCATTTTTGACTAGTGCTGGCCATTTCAAACAGGTATTTTTTAAGGATCCTTGTGCTTTTGTGAATTTCAAGAGTGCTATTGTCTCCATGGAACAAATCAATATTCACTAGGTGAAAAGAATCTAGCACTTGGTGGATGAAGATTGCAGAAAGAGCCATGGGAAAGCAGTCATATTTTGCTATTTTTTATAAATGGATTAAAATTTATTCAGAATATTTTATGAATAATTTTAATGAGCAAACCGGCAATCTCCATTTTCTGACATTTGCCACTTCTGCAGTCCGCTTGGTGACAATAAGAGAAATGGTGAATGTTATAGGCTTTATGATGTTGGAGGCCAGAGAAATGAAAGGAGGAAATGGATTCATCTGTTTGAAGGGGTCACTGCTGTAATTTTTTGTGCAGCTATTAGTGAGTAAGTTAATCTTTTCCATTCTGCAATTCCTCTATATATACTGTGTTTTTTGTCCACATGTGTTGCATTCTAAGAAAGCATCCTGTTGCGGTATCAACATGTATGTGCTTTGGTACTTTATGTTATCATATTGTTTGGCTTATATATATGAACATTTGTATAAGATTGATTAAGTGGTATTATTAATCTGGAGATGGATTGTTGTAATCCTATATGTAGATAAAGCCAGAAACGCTGATAACTAAACGTAGTTGTAGTTTTTCGACAACCATTCACATGCTTGTACAGTCCTATCTTCAGGGTTCTAAGCTAGTCTGCATGCATTGCTAGACTGACTTTAGGAATTAATAATTATTGTCAAGCATTTCAAATTCTTCATGTTGCTGTTGGTGGATCTTAAGGACTTCTGTCCGTTTTGGTAGTCTACATATATATCAAATACACTTGAACATTTCTTTGATCCATAGTGGCTCCAAAAGGAAAAGTTGTCCAGGATTTCATGCTTAGGACTTGTTACCCATACACATGTAAGGGTGACCCTATGAGGAAATTCTTTTTCAATGATGCAATTTGCCAGCCAGCAGCCCTACCATGATCCATAGATAGCCAGCCGCATACCTCTCTAGTCACAGCACCCATTTATCTAGCATAATCATTTGATGAAGGTGGGTCATCTATTTCGAGGTACATTAACCATTTTTGTATTCAAGTGCTTCATGTAAGGTTTAAAGGCTTTCTAGTATGGATCACTGGTTGAATTGAATGATAGACCAATATTTGTTGTATACTTGTTCCCTTGCTTCACCTTAGTAGTTATCACTTGCTCATAGTCCAGTGTGACCTTGTTAGGGTCTTTATTTCACTGTCTACGAGGGGCACAAATAGGAGGCAGTGATGATGGTAGCATTCCATATTATCCATGTTTAACACTTCTTATCATTCCCCCTACTCCTTTATCCCATCTTTTGATTAGTACTTGTAAGTTGCTTGTGCAGGTTCCCTATTGAGCTTGTCCTATGAGAAGAATGGTTTGTATACCTGAAGCTGATGTAGCTGTAAGAAAAGAAAAGCATAACCCAAATATCAAAATGCAAAAGAATGGCAAGAGACATATAGCGAGAAAAAGCCAAATTATAGCTTGAGCTCTACTCCCTGTTATATAACCACTAGTTCTTGAGAGTATCCATATATATCATGCCTATCGAAGTAAAAGGGACTCTCTAACAACATCCCAACCCTGATGAAGCATAAACAGCTCATCACTATAGGGGTTATTGTTACATGATAATCAATGAAGCTCATTAAACAAACTATGTAAAGAAATAAAATAGAAATATGGGTGCTTGGAAAAACAAAAGCAAGGGAAGGTAACTCAAGTAACTAAGCGCTTACTCTACGAAGGTGCTCATGGACAATGGTCTGTTATAACCTAGCATAAGGCTATGACACCATTCATGAAATAAACCCCAATCCATAACAAATATCACATGTACCTATCTTTTGAAAGGGTCGACCTAGGCTTGTGTGAGGGACTTTGATGGCTTGAACATTGAATATTGCTAACTCCGATACTCTTATGGTTCTTGCAACCATGATGTTGATTTCTCTTGATTCTTTAAGTATGTGCTAGATATTGCTTCTAGGTATAACTAACGTCCCTTGAGAGACTATATGATGCTTCCCCAACACTTCAAAAAGGACATCCAACCATTTTGATAATGACAAAGTGCATTTTGACAGACGACATTGAGCACTTGTTAAGGAGCATTGACCTTAGAATAACTTGACACAGTGGATGATACCCTCTCCTACCTCTTGGATGTTGTATGTTTTCTATTAGAGCTAGGATGCTACCTTGAGAGTAGTGGCAGGACACCCCCAGGTTGGCATTGTAGCTACTTGATGGATGTTTCCTTGCACTTGAGGATGATTGATAATGATGATATGGGACCCCTTTAGAGGGGAATGTACATTTTTTTTGATGATGACATCATGCCCTAGAATGATGGCATCCTTTATTTGATGCTTTGGATGGTGACATGGTTACCCTTACGAATGTTGTTGGGCTTGCAAATGCTTTGCTTGATGATTGGGCATCCTTTTGACGAGGTTACATGACTTTTGGGATGAGATTCACTCCTTCGAGCCATTCATGGCAGAGTTCATGTAGAAACACACCTTTTGGAGGATGACATCACCCTTGGAGGAGACCTAACTCACATATGTGGGTTAATTGAGGCATAATTTTATGTTATTTCATTTATTTATTTGTTTTTGGGGGTCGAATTTTCACCTATCCAACTTGTATCATGGGTTATTTTTATTTTAGGACATATTTTAGACTAAAATTAGGGAAATCGACCTAGTAGCTCCCACGTAAATAGAAGGTTGAGTTACCCTAGGATTAATTGTCACAAGGAGATAATTTGTTCTCACTATGTCTCTTCTCTATTGTTCTCTATGGAGCACTAGTAAAGTGAACTTCTTTTGGATGATTTTTGGTGGATGGTTCTCTCTTTCAGATGATTATTGGTGGTCTTTTATGATATGTACCATGCAAGTTATCTTCTTCCAATCTTGTTCTTGTTGATGATATAAGGTTAGGATTGAGGAACACTATTTTGTCTCCCTTTATTTCTTTGATTCCACACCCATCTCTTTTCTTTCAAGGATTTTTACTCCTAAACTTCATTAAACCTAGATTGGGAAAGGCACTAGTCTTATCTCTTGTACCAATCCTTTAAAGCATTGAATACTTTTTTTTTTACTTGTCTGGGGAAAAATAAGGTTTATTTACAAGAAAATGATACATTTTTCAGCATTATTTGTCTTGGATGTCATTTTCCTAGTTTTAGGTTTTGTTTGTGATTAATTGGAAAAGAAAAAGAATCAATTTACATTAAGTTTCAGCCATAATTTAGGGTTGACATCAAGGGTTTATTGTGCTGTTATATAAATATTTGTACCACTATATTTGTTGTAATATAGTGTAGTACAACTCTTATAAGACCCACAAGTACTTGCGGGTCTTGACAGGTTTTATAGCGAGATGGGTCACTCGCATAAAACCCGCAAACCCGCGGTTTCTACCAGTACCTGCCAAAACTTGCATAAAACTCACCTACTCGCATTGAACCCATGAAGAACCGCATATGTCCCACATAAGACTCGTGGAGACCCTCAAAATTCGATTTTTAAAAATTTTTTCTTTTTGGTCCTTAAAAGTTACCATATTTTAAGTTTTTTATTTTTATTTTTTATTTTTTATTTTCTGTATTTTGCTGAGTCTTATTCGGGTCGTTCCTGAGTCTTATAGGGGTCGTAGAGTCAATAGCTAGACCAGTCTTATACGAGTACGAGTCATGCAACATTGTTGTAATATATTCTCTTGTTTTCTCTTTATTTAGCCCTCATCTATGTTTATCATAGATTTTGGTCCTTTTTCTTATTGTTGTTATAAACTACTTGCTTGTAGCAATTTCTAGTTTAGAACCCAGTTTATGACAACCAAGTATAATTTCTTAATTGTATGTGTTTGGGAACTTATTTGAGCTTGTATTGGTTGACCCAAGCCTCTAAATTGAGCCATAGGTACCCACATTCTTGCAATTATACATCAATCCACCAGAAACCATAATTTTTATATCCTTATTTCTGCATGAAATCTTGTTGTAGAACCCTGAGGGGGTATTTATCTTAAGTTAGATTTGGTTGCTTGATCCCTAGGATCTATTAGGTAAGCCTTCCTTGTGTTGGATTGTGTCCATCACTAAAATGATTAGAGTTGTTGTTGATGTGATAGTATAACACTCATATTGTTGTGCTCAATCTAGGTTGCTTAGCGAGGATTTGCATCAAGGGCTACATTTTGCATTGACATTTTTGGCATCATTGCTAGAAAGGAGTTGAGTCCTCCTTGAGATCTAAAGTTTATGCTTCAATGTTCCATTTGATAAGTATACCTCAAAGCTTTCTTTAGTGTCCTTATTTGGCAACTTCATTAGATGAATGAAGTCCTAGTTCTTCGTAGATATTAGAAGATTTTGTGCTTGTAGGGTGAATCAAGTTTCTTTATAGCACTTAAAATTCACCTCGTTGACTCCAGAGTTCTGCATTGTGAAATTTGATGGGATAGAAATGGCTCCTTCGGATTTGCATGTATTGTGTTGTGCTTTGGATGTTAAGAACATTATAGGATACTTTAATCGTTATGATACAAATTGCATGAAAGATGTTATGAAATTCTATGGTGATCTTGCTCAAGCGATTGATCATGTTGTAAGATTCCTAAAATACACTTAAGAAATTAATATGGTTCATGAAGATGCACTTATGAGGTTACTCGTTGATTATTTTGAAGAAAAAGAAATGGAATGGATTAAGTGTTCATGTGACCCAAAATCATACCTTTTTTTGTAATATTTTTTGAATTTCTCAAGGGTCAGGGTCCAAGACTTCAAAGGCATGAATATACCCTTCAAGACTTGACCAAGGTCCTTTAACTTCTAGATCTTTCTGTTATGTAAAAATTATTTAATTTTAGGTTAATTAGATGAAAGGGCACGATCATAAGATCATGCCCTTTCCTAAATGGGTGCCCATTGCGTTATATAAGCCAGGGACCCTCACTGTAAACAATCATCATTCAATTAATTAATAAATTATATATGTTTTCTATCATTTCTGAGTTTTCATGCTCCAGGTGGTACCAAAGCAGGTCAATTCTCTGCCTGCAACACACAAATATCTCCATCTGTTTTCTTTCAATCCGCTATCATTCCCCTTGCGACGTTGCTAGCCAAAGACGCCAATGGTCAACCGCTGTGTATCTTCGTAGCCATCCATCTCATTTTCTTCAAACCGACCTTGCCGCTGCCATACACACTCCCAGTCACTGACTTATCGCACTATTCCACCGTTGCACTGTTCTCATTTATCCTCCACCCTGCTTCATCGTGTCGTTTGCTGCCTGGTCACTGCTTCCCGACCATTCACTTGCGACGAGCATCTGCAGTCGGCTGTCAGTGGTTGTTCTACTACTCCCGTTGGTCATCATATTTCCAAACCTCAAGTCGTTCGTTAACCTTATTACATCAAAATTATAACTATATTGTTATATTAAATATAGTTATAGGAAAATAAAAACTTTATAAATATTAAATTATATTGTTAATATTTATATAGTAGTTTATAAATAAATAAATTTATTTTCTATTTAATTAAAAAATTTAGGGTCAAGTTAAGAAAAAAGGTTAAGCTGGGTAAATATACACCACCACATACCTGATCAATGTCTTCATCAATGTCAATGGCCGATTTTAATAAAAAGATTGATAGATCTTGAGACTAAGGTGACCAGACATGTCGAAAAAATCGAGGAGCTCTAGAATACAATGAAGAGAATAGAAAACCAGCTAGAGCAAAATAATAATGAATTTAAAAATGATCACGTGATCGTTTCAAATAAGGTGGATCAAAATCATAATTAAGAAATGGCGATGTTGAATTGCATTTGCGAAAAGTTGAAAATTACTCGTGATCAAATACCCCAAAATAACGAAGCCGCTCAACATCCAGATTCTTCAGATACGTCAAACTCATCAGGACTCACATTCGAAACCTGAGTCTCCAAAGATATCTTCCATGCCTAATCAACAAAATAGTAACACAAATTTTCAAAATATGCATCTTTGGAATCAATACTCAAATATGGAGTTCTCAAATCAATACCCTTTCTTCCCTCCGCCAATCGCTACATATCAACGAAGAACAAAGCTTGAGCTCTCCAAATTTGACAATAACGAGAAATGCAGTGTTGCATGGTTCAATAAAGCAGAAGAATATTTTGAGATTTATGGTATGACAATGACGATGAAAAGATCAAGCATGCAATCCATGCAAATGGAAGGTGAAGCATATAATTGGTATATGTGGTGGAAAAAGGCAACACTTGCCAGCAGTTGGAAGAAAATAAAAATGCATTGTTTACGAGGTTCCTTGGTGTCAAGGAAGAAGGGTTCTTCTCAGCACTCACCAGATTGCAACAAAGAGGAGATGTGGACGAATACTCTAGAGAATGGGAAACTTTAGCTACACGAATACCTAGATGATCAGAAACTCGTCTGATTCAATCAAACATCACAGGACTTAAACCCCATCTCCAGCTTGAGCTTGAGCTTCATGACATCACTTCTATAGAATAAGCAAGACAGAAAACAAAATCTATTGAAAAGAAGCATGAAAAGATGCAATGGCCAAAAGTTGAAAGAGTATATCTGAGACGAAGATTTCCCTAAATTGCGAACTCGTATAATACAAAATAGGTTCCACCACATCTTTGTGAAGGAGAAAAAACTAATGTGGAAATGCAAAGAATGAAAGAAGGTAAGTGCAAACATTGTGGCGAAAAATGGGACCCTAAACATATATGTGCTAGGGGAAAAGAAACCAAGAACTTGTATACATGTGAAGCAACCAATGATTCAGATAGTGAAAGATTAGATGTAGAGGAAATTGAAGATTCTCCACAATTCTCTCCAGAACTAGATAACACGAATATTCCATAAGTGTCATTATCGGCCATGATAGGTATATCTCAGCCCTAGACATTAAAGATAAAAAGACATATTAAAAAGAGCAACGTAATGGTTCTAATCGATACCGGTAGCACCCACAACTTTTTGGACTCAACTATGGCAAAAAGGCTCAACATTTTTGCATTTCCTATGCACAACATGAAGGTTATGGTAGCTGACGGTAAGAAAATTGAAAAAGTAGGGAAATGCCATAAAGTCAAATTACAGATACAAGACTATAATCTAGAATCTCTGTTCTACACTGTATCATTAGGAGGAGTGGATGTGGTCCTATGTATCTAATGGCTTCAAGCCCTAGGCACTTACTCTGCGAACCATCAAAAGCAATTTATAAAATTTAAATGGAGAGGGCCGTTATATGGGTTCCATGCCCCTGAGAATCAAATTGTATCATCATCCCAGATGGTGAAAATGATTCGGAAGGGAGCATCAACTTATTTAGTGTAGTGTCATCAATTAGAAATGTTAATTTAAATATGGTTAACGAAGAGTCACCTGAAGTTCGAGAACTAATTCAAGAGCACGAGAAAGTGTTCCATGTGAAAATTCTATCACTGCAGCAATTGATTTACTTTTCCTACTTATTTCATCATAAGTTATTCGTGAAATTACTTCAACAAACATTAAAATAAATACTGCTGCATATATCACATCGTAATACAAAAGAAAAAATATGCATACATTGACACAGTTATTTTGGACTAATGTCCCCAGAAAAACCCAATATGGGAAAACCGGTGTAGCAAAGGAGGATTTTATTATTCAGTAATTTTTTTGTACAACAAGGTGCCAAATTGGCTTACCCACAGATAGACAAACTTCTAGCACTTTCCTAAACCCAATGTAGGCCCTTCTAGCTCTATGTAGTCTCTGCTGCCTTTGCGTGGCTTCCTCTGGCTCTGCGTCTACCTCTTCTATGCTGATCTTCCATCTCTTTGTTCTGTACTTGCTGCCTCTTGACTGCTGTCCACGCCACTGGTTCAATTTCTCAGCAAACCTCGCTCCAGAAATTGAACTGACTGGTCTCCCTCAGTGTGTTCTCCAAGTGCCCCTCAAGCCTCCTCTTATACTTTTTCTGTTGACATCTCAACGACCAAGATTAAGTCCCTAATCAACGGCTAAGATTATATCTGGCCTGATCCATGTCTTTTGGACCATTCTAACACAGATTCATATTAATACACATTAATATTTTATTTTCCCCAAGTTTAGACTTAGGGAGTCCCTTAAAAATATTAATTATTTTAATATCTCCTGATCTGTTTAAAATCTGCCCAAACTCTTTTTGGGTATTGGAGATCTCATCTGCCCCAACCTCTCCACCAAATTTCGTGGCAAGAGCACATTCGATGCTACCCCAAATCAACACTCCCTTTTAGCGAGGACTGTGCTCTAGCAATACTCCTCACTGAGTATTACTCTGATCATCTGGCATCGGTACCTGTGTTGATGCTAGGCCTCCCTGCCCAACATCCTTTGCATTGCTGCATCCTGTACTGCTGCCCATGGTTCTGCCACTGCCATTGCTGCATTTGTACGACAACTCCCTCTGCATCCGTGCTGCTGCTGGTCCTTTCTCCCAGCACTGCATCCGCACTACACCTCCCTCTGCATCTATGCTGATGTTGGTCCTTTCTCCCAACATTGCATTTGCACTGCAACTCCGTCTTCATTCGTGCTGCTAACACACTACTTCTGAAAGGGGTTCTTTCCCATCCCCATCTTTTCCCTGAAGTAGTCAAATTTTGACTTTCCAAGGGCCTTGGTGAGGATATCTACCACTTGTTCCCTTGTAGGAGTGTAGCTCAACTGTACAGCTCCATGTTGGACACAATATTTGACAAGGTGACACCGGATATCAATATGCTTTGACCTATCATGAAATACTGGATTCTCAGAGAGTTTGATGCAACTCTGATTATCACACATGATCCTGGTCGCCTCCATATTTCTTCTGAATAGGTTTACCAACAATTTTCTAAGCCATATGGCCTCACACGAAGCTGTGCTTGCTGCCATATATTCTACCTCAGACGAGCTCAGAGCCACGAACTTCTGTTTCCTACGGCACCAGGAGGTTATTCCTAATCCAATGTTGAAACAGTGCCTAGAGGTACTTTTCCGATCCACTAAACTTCCTGCCCAATCTGCATCAGTAAATCCACTCAACCTGATATCCTTTCCCTTGTTGTACAAGAGCCCATAATCAACTGTTCCCTGTAAATACATGAGGACGTGCTTGGCTGCTGCCCAGTGAGCCCTCTTTGGTTCCACCATGAACTGATTGAGGGTGTTGACAGCATAGCAAATATCTGGCCTGGTTTTGACTAGATACATCGGGGACCCTATGAGTTGTCGGTATAAGGTGGGATCGACATCCTTGTCTTCTGATGCATCAATCTTCTTCCAGTTGGTGATCATTGGCCTAGCCATAGGTCTACAGTCTCCCATCCCGAACCTTTTCAAAATTTCTGTAGCATACCTTCCTTGCCCAAGGAAGATCTCTCCTTTCTGCTGCCAAACTTCCAACCCTAGAAAATAGTGCATTCGTCCCAGACCCTTCATATCGAACTCTGTGGCTAGATTCTTCTTGCAGTCTTCAATGAGTCTGCATGATCCTGTCAGGAAGAGATCATCCACATATAATACTAAGATAAGTGGCCCGCTCTCTGCAACCAGATAGTAGAGATTCAGATCCGCATCACTCTTGACAAACCCCATCTTCTGCAAGTAGCCATCTATTCGACCATACCACGCTCTTGGTGCCTGCTTCAGCCCATACAAGGCTTTTTTCAGTTTGCATACAGGAGACTTCTTCTCATGAGTTTCAAAGCCCTCTGGTTGTTCAATGTATACTTCTTCTTCTATTACCCCGCTTTAGAAATTCCGTCTTGACATCCATCTAATGGATCTCCCATCCCATCTGGGTTGCAAGAGATATCACAATCCTAATAGATGTATACCTGGTTACCGGGGTGAAGGTTTCCTCATAGTCAATCCTTCCTTTTGAGCATACCCCTTATGACAAACCTGGCCTTGTATTTTTCAATGCTGCTGTCTGCAGCATATTTGATCTTGTAGATCCATCTTGAACCTACCACACATCTGTCTTGAGGCCTTGACACCACCTCCTAGACATCGTTTACCATTAAGGAGTTATACTCCTCCAGCATCGCATCTAGCGAGACCTGATGCTGAGCTGCCTCCTTGTAGTCGGCAGGCTCTCCATCCTGAGCTACTAATGTCTAATACCTGTCTGGCTGTTTTCGCTCCCTTTTACTGTTCCTGGGCTCTCTGGTGAAGTTCTCTGCATCACGCAGAACTGACGAAGTTCCCTACTGGTTCTTCCTCCGTTAATAGGTGCTTCTGTTTGCTTCTTTTCCTCATCCTGAGAATCTCCTTGATCTGAGGAAGGATTCTTCACTTCCGTTGGTTGAAGAGGCATGACCAACGGATCCTCTTTCGACTGCTCCTTGGAAGGCATTTCGCGAGATCTTCTGAAGCTCTGTCCTCCATGAACTTTACATCTCGTTGTACTACTACCTTCTTGCTCCCTGTTAGATAGATCCTGTATGCCTTAGCATTCTCGCTATATCCTGCCAAATATCCCTTTTCTGTATTTTGACCCAGCTTCTTCCTCTTTTCTTCGGGTATGCGACAATATGCCAAACTCCCAAATATCCTGAAATGACTGACTTCAGGTGTCTTCCTAGTGAAGACTTTCTCTGAGTAATCTTGCCCAATGCCCGATGAGGAGTCCTGTTCTGAACGTAGACAACTGTGTTGCATGCCTATGTCCACAGGAATTTTGGCATATCCTGATCATACATCATGGCCCTAGTTTCTTCTATAGTAGTCCTGTTTTTCCTTTTGCCACCCCATTTTGCTTCGATTTGTAGGGAGCTGTCCACGCTTTTCTGATGCCCTCCTTTGTGCAAAAATCAGTGAAGTCCTTATCGACATATTCTCCACCATTATCTGAGCGTAAGACTTTTATTTTCTTACCTGTCAAATTCTCCACTAGAGCCTTGAACTCCTTGAATCGACAGAAAACCTCATCCTTGGTTTTCAAAAAATAGATCCAAGTTTCCTCGAGTGGTCATCAATGAAAGTAAGGAAATACTCGGCACCGCTAAGAGATTTGACAGACATAGGTCCGCAGATATCTGAGTGTATCAATCCTAGTACACTCTTGGCCCTGTGGTTGCTCCTAGGAAATGCCGCCTTGGCATAATTTCCTAGAGTGCGTCCCCTGCATGCATTATCTTGTTCCGTACTCAGATCCGGAACTCTGTTACAGTGCTCCTTGGAATTCTTAGAGCTCCATGGTGCAAGGATCCATCCTTCTGTGCCATAGTTCATTCAAGTCTTTGCCCCCATGACTACCTATTAGTGCCATTGGAGATTCTAGTTGTAATCTGTACAACTGATTAATTTTGATCCCGATTTGCACTTTCTTTTTCCAGCTCGGGTGTTTGAAACTTTGACGTATACCTTTTCCTTGATGAAGCAGACGTCATAGCCCTTGCCTTGTAGTTGTGACACGAAAATTAAGTTCATCCCCAATCCTAGCACATGCAACACATTTTTGGCACGGAACCGCTCTCCCGATTCTGTCTGAAATGCTATGGTACCCTTTCCTACTGGAGTACACTTTGCCTTGTTCCCCATGGTGATCTGAAAGTTCATCTTCTCTCCTCGATATTCTGAGAAACACTCCTTGATTCCTGTCATATGCAACGAGGATCCATTGTCTATATACCATACTTCTGATGATGCAGCACTAGTCATGCACGCCACTTCTTTTTCCAACCTGGAAGCTAGCAAAGAGAAATCAGAATCTCTGTTTCCTGTGCAATCTTCTGAAAATATGCGTGAGTCCCCTGAGGTGGATGCCTTTGCATCGTGGTCTCGACCCATAACTGATTTTCCCTTTCTGTCTCTAATTACTTGCTCTGATACCATGTGAAAATTCTATCACTGCAACAACTAATTTACTTTTCCTACTTATTTCATCAAAAGTTATTCATGAAATTATTTCAACAAACATTAAAATAAATATTGTTGCAGATATCACATCGTAATACATAAACAAAAATATGCGCACATTGACACAGTTATTCTGGACTAATGCGCCCCGAAAAACCCAATGTGGGAAAACCAGTGCAACAAGGGAGGATTTTATTATTCAGCAATTTTCTTGTACAACAGGGTGCCAAACTGGCTTTTACCCACAGATAGATAAACTTCCAGCACTTTCCTAAACCCAGCGTAGGCCCTTATGGCTTTGCGCAGTCTCTGCTGCCTCTACGTGGCTTACTCTGGCTCTGCGTCTGCCTCTTCTGCGCTGATCTTCCATTTCTTTGTTCCGTACTTGCTGCCTCCTGATTGCTCTCCACACCACTGGTTCAATTTCTTAGCAAACCCCGCTCCAAAAATTGAACTAACTGGTCTCCCTCAGTGTGTTTTCCAAGTGCCCCTCAAGCCTCCTCTTATACTTTTTTTGTTGACATCTCAACAGTCGAGATTAAGTCCCTAATCAACAGCCGAAATTAAGTCCCTAATCAACGGCTATGATTAGATCTGGCTTGATCCATGTCTTTTGGACCATTCTAACACAAAGTCATATTAATACACATTAATATTTTATTTTCCCTAAGTTTAGACTTAGGGAATCCATTAAAAATATTAATTATTTTAATATCTCCTGACCTGTTTAGAATTTGCCCAAACCCTTTCTGGGTATTGGAGATCTCATGTGCCCTAACCTCCCCACCAAATTTCGTGGCTAGAACACATCCGATGCTACCCCAAATCAACATTCCAAGACCTTTTAATGAAGTTGCCAGATTGGAAGAAGAAGTCGCTTGCCTAGCAAGCTCTGCCTCCTTGGAGGTTTGGTATATAAACAATGGAGCTTCCTGGCATATGACAAGAATTCGAGAATGTTTTTCAGATTATCAGGAAGAAAGAATGATTTTTCAGATCACCATGGGGAATAAGGCAAATTGTACTCCAGTAGGAAGAGGTACTATAGTTTTTCAAACTGAAGCAGGAGAGCGACTTCGGGCAACCAGTGTGCTGCATGTGCCAAGATTGGGGATGAACTTGCTTTCTGTATCTCAACTTCAAAACAAGGGCTATGACATTTTCTTCATTAAGGAGAAAGTATATGTCAAACACCCAAGTTGGAAAATGAAGGCTCATATTAGAATCAAAAGTAACAGGTTGTACAGGTTGCAGCTAGAATCTCCAATGGCATTGATAGGCACTAATGGAGACAAAGATTTGAATGAGCTATGGCATAGGAGGATCGGAGACTTACACCATGTGGCTTTGAGAATTCTCAGGAAAACAATATCAAGAGTTCCAGAACTAAGTGCTGAATGGGATGATGTATGTAGAGGGTGCGCTCTGGGCAAGTATGCCAAAACAACGTTTTCTAGAAGTAACAATAGGGCTAAGAGTGTGCGAGTGTGCTAGGATTGATACACTCAAACATCTGTGGACTGATGTCCACAAAAACTCTTAGTGGTGCCGAATACTTCATCACCTTCATCGATGACCATTCCAAGAAGACTTGGATCTATTTTCTGAAAGCCAAGGATGAGGTTTTCGGTCGATTCAAAAAGTTCAAGGCTCTAGTGGAGAATCTGACAGGAGAGAAGATAAAAGTGTTGCGCTCAAACAATGGTGGAGAGTATGTTGACAAGGACTTCATCGATTTTTGCACTAAGGAAGGCATCAGAAGAGAGTGGATAACTCCCTACAATCCGGAGTAGAATGGAGTAGTAGAAAGGAAAAATAAGACTATTGTGGAAGCAACTCGGTCAATGTTGTATGATCAGGATATGCCAAAATTCTCGTGGGCAGAAGCATGCAACATGACAGTTTATGTCCAGAACATGACTCCTCACAGGGCATTGGGCAAAATCACTCCCGAGAAGGTCTTAATTGGGAAGACACCTGAAGTCAATCATTTCAGGATATTAGGGAGTTTAGTGTTTTGCCGTATACCTGAAGAGAAGAGAAAGAAATTAGATTAAACTACTGAGAAATGATATCTTGTGGAATATAGCGAGAATGCTAAAGCATATAGAGTCCATCTTACAGGGAGTAGGAAGGTAGTAGTTTGACGGGATGTAAAGTTCATGGAAGATAGAGCTTTCAGGAAATCCCGAGAAATGACTTCTGAGGAGTAGTCGAAAGACGAGCCGTTAGTCAAACCACTTCAACCAGCAGAAACCAGTACCAGAAATTCTCCTGAAGACAAAGCTTCAGAATAGGAGGAATCTCAGGAAGTGGAAGAGCTGATAGATGTGCCTGCTACCAGTCGAAGAATGAGCTAGGGACTTCAACAGATTCTATGGAATGCAAAAGACTTCATTGGTGCACCTAGGAATAGTAAAAGGGAGCGAAGACAACCAGACAGATACTCGGCCTTAGTAGCTTAGTTTGGGGAACCTTCTAGTTTTCAGGAGGTCGTTCAACATCAAGTATGGGTGGATGCTATGGTGGAGGAATACACCTCTATAATGGTCATTGATGTCTGGGAAGTGGTACGTAGGCCTTAGGACAGATCAATGGTAGGTTCGAGATGGATCTACAAGGTCAAATATGCTGTAGATGACAATGTGGAGAAATACAAAGCCAGATTTGTGGCTAAGGGATATGCTCCGAAGGAAGGGATAGACTACGAACAAACCTTCACCCCAGTAGTTAGGTATATTTATATTAGAACCGTGATATCTCTTGCAATGCAAATGGGGTGGGAGATTCATCAGATGGATGTCAAGACAACATTCTTGAATGAGGTAATAGAAGAGGAAGTATACATTGAACAACCAGAAGGTTTTGAGACACATGAGAAGAAATATCATGTATGCAGATTAAAGAAAGCCTTGTATGGGCTTAAACATGCACTTAGGGCATGGTACAAATTACAATCGAATTGATGGTTACTTGCAGAAGATGGGATTCGTCAAGAGTGACGCAAACCCTAACCTCTACTATCTGGTTGTAGAGAATGAGCCTCTAATCCGAGTGTTATATGTGGATGATCTCTTCGTGACAGGGTCATCTAGGCTCATCAAAGACTGCAAGAAGAACCTAGCCACAGAATTCGACATGAAGGATTTGGGACATATGCATTATTTCTTGGGGTTGGAAGTTTGGCAGCAGAAGGGTGAGATCTTCCTAGGACAAGGGAGATATGCTACATAAATCTTGAAGAGATTTAGGATGCAGGACTGTAGACCTATGGCTACTCCAGTGATCCCCACTTGAAGAAGATTGATGCATCAAGAGATAAAGACGTTGATTGCACCTTGTACAGGCAACTTATAGGGTCCCTGATGTATCGTTGTCAACATCCTCAGTCAGTTCATGGTGGAACCTAAGAGGGTGCACTGGGCAACAACCAAACATGTTCTCAAGTATATACAAGGAATAGTCAAGCATGGACTATTGTACACCAGAAGCAATGGCATCAGGTTGAGTGGGTTCACTGACGCAAATTGGGCTGGAAGTTCAGCAGATCAGAAAAGTACAACTGGGTGTTGTTTCAACATTGGATCAGGAATGACCTCGTGGTGCAATAGGAAACAAAAATCCATGGCTCTGAGCTCAGTTGAAGCAGAATATATGGCAGCTAGCATAGCTTCGTGCGAAGCCGTATGGCTTAGGAAATTGCTTGTGAATCTATTCAGGAGAAGGATGGAAGTGACCAAGATTATGTGTGATAATCAAAGTTGCATCAAGCTCTCTGAGAATCCAATATTACATGATCTGTCGAAGCACATTGATATCAGGTGTCACTTTGTCAGAGACTGTGTCTAACGAGGGGCAATACAGTTGAGGTACACTCCTACAGGAAAACAGGTGGTAGACATCCTCAACAAGGCTCTAGGAAGAACAAAGTTTGTTTATTTCATGGAGAAGATGCGGATGGTAAAGAATCCATTTCAGCTACTGAAATGGATAAGTGTCAGAAGTTGCAGTGCAACAGTTAGCAATAACAGTGCTATGGGCAACATGATGCAGCATGTTGAGAGGGAGCTGCAGTACAGGTGCAACAGTGGCAGTGGCAGTGTCATGGGCAGCAGTATAGGAAGCAACAATGTAGGGGATGTGAGGGAGCAGGCCAAGCATCAACACAGGTACTAATGCGGAAGATCAGTGTGATGCTTCTACAGTGAAACATTGCTAGAGCACATTCCTCGCTAAGAGGGAGTGTTGATTTTTGGTAGCATCGGATGTGCTCTAGCCTTGAAATTTGGAGGAGAGGTTAAGGCACATGCGATCTCCAAGACCCAGAAATCGTTTTGAGAAATTCCACCCGGATGAGGAGCTATTAAAATAATATATAATTTTAATGGGTTCCTAAGTCTAAACTTAGGAAAATAAAAATATTAATGGGTGTTAATAAAGATTAGGGTGAGAAGCTTCTAAGAGACGAGGATCAAGTTTGTTTTAATTGTAGTTGTTGATTAGGGACTTAATCTTGGCCGTTTATTCGCCAACAGGAAAAGTATAAGAGAAGACTTGAGGATCATTTGGCGACACACCGACAAATACTCAGTATCTCAAGGAAAATCGATTCTCAAGTACAAGAGATCGATTTCAGAGGGAGAGTTGCAGGGTGGAGGAAGAGGAGGGCATCAACTACAGACAGTGATTGAGGAGGAGGTGACACAGGGACAATGGCAGATAATGTAGAGAGAGAGACGCATTCCAGAGGAGAGACGCAGAGCTTACGCAGAGGGACGCAGAGCCACTCAAAGCCACGCTGGGTCTATTAGAGTGACGTAGGGGTGACGCAAAAGTGGGAGAAGGGTCTCCAAAGTGTCAGAAGGTCTCAGAGGGAAAGTCTCAAGTGTTTTCTTTTAGTTTCTCTGCAAAATCATTCCTTGTAAAAGCAAGTGCTGTTAATGATTAATAAATCCCTCATCTGTTGCACCACCGTTTTCCCACATTGGGTTTCTCTGGGGACAATTGTCCAAAAATAACTGTGTTGATGTGATTGGTTCTTGTGCGTGTATCTTTTCTTTGGGTAATTGTGTGATAACTGTAGTAGAATTTATTTTAATATTTGCTGAAGGGATTTTGTAAATAACTTATTGTGAATAATAAGTAGGTGAAATAAATAAGTTGCTGCAGTAGTAGAATTTTAGTTTCAAAATTTTCGCATGTATGAGTACCAAGCTTTGAGAAGAATGTTTTGTAGCCAACAATGGATATTTTGGAAAGATAACAAAAAACCAGAAGCATTGTCTATAAAAGCATCTATCTTTGGTGATAGTTTGTGCGACAAAGTCATTGAGATTGTCAGCTTCACTGAGCCCCTTGTGAAGGCCTTGAGATTGATGGATGGAGAGAAACCTGCAATGGGATATATTTTTGAGGGCATGGACAGGGCCAAAGAGGCCATCAAGATTTTCTGTAAGGGAAATGAATCTAAATATCTCCCTTTATGGCAAATTATTGATTCTAGGTGGGACATACAACTACTGTCACCATTGCATGCAGCAGGAGCATATCTCAATCCAAGCTTATTCTATAATGAGGGATCTAACATTCAAAGAGATTCTGAGGTGATGAGAGGTGTCGTGATATGCATTGAGAAGATGTTCCCGGATCAAGATATTCAAGACAAAATCAACATACAACAAGATCTGTACAAGGAAGCATCTAACATGTTTGGATTCAGCTCAGGCCAACGTCTCAAGGACAAAAAAATGCCTTGTAAGTGAAAATTGTTAGAACTTAGCTTGTAAATTTGCTAGATCTCTTTTATATGTTTGGCGTTGCAAACTGATAACCTTTGTTGTTATTTTTACAACTCATTAGTGCACAGAGTGTGGCATTGAGGGACCACAATTACAAAAATTCACCATCAGATTTCTTAGTCAACGCTGCAGTGCTTCTTCTTGTGAGCGCAATTGGTCAGTGTTTGAGCGCATCCACAACAAAAAGAGAAACAAGTTGGAGCATGAGTGGATGGAGAAGTTGGTTTTCATCTACTACAACTTTCGAATGCTCACAAAACAAGTGCAGCCAAAGGATACAAATCCAATTTTATTGTATACTATAGTCTGATTGGGTTGTGGAGGAGGAGTCCCCTGATTTGAGTTGGCTTGATGAGAGATTGGTGATCTCTCTAATTTTCCATCTCGAATGGACAATCCAAATACACCTCCCTGATAGTTGCTTCAGCCTTATGATGTTGGCACTAGCTCCTTGAGGGCTTATTGTAGGCATAGTCGTCCATGAGTGATGGGACTCAAGATTGTTATGAGCAATCGTTTATCATTTATGATATATCTATTTAAATTTTGAACTTGCTGCCATTTTTTATTTTATGGAATCATGATTCCTTTTCTTATTCAGTATCTAAATGTTTTGCTTACAAAAATTGAATATATGTTATGTTGTACTTTTATAGATATGGGATGATGTTATGAATTTGAATTATTACATATATTGTAAGCCTTACTTCATTGGTTTCATGAGCAAGTGATTTTATTTTAGATGACTCCCATTGAGAGCCTTAGGATTTATTATTAGTCATAGAATTAATGTCATGTATGAAGAGCTCTTCTTGAGCATGTATATGAGTCAACAAATGTGTCTAGAAGCCCTACAACGACAAGCACTAGTTCCACTCCTCATGTTGGCCTTGAAATGAATAAGGATCTCATGTCGGCTCATTATATAGAGACACATCCCTTCATACACTCAAGTCGTCTTATTTATGATGGGCAACCACTATTCATAGGCACCAAGGTGCTTCACATTTCCTCAGTTCAAGATTTTGGATCATCCTCTGAATTCAGATGGGTGATAACAAGAATACAGTTCGGATCCGTAGATCAAAAATTAATTTGGATGGAAGGAACAACGAGAAAAGATGATAATGGAACAACGAAAAGGTCTAAAGGGCTATCTCTCTCTGATGTTCGAATACAAGCTACAATACAGTGATTCAGGTATCTCTCTTTGATGTTCGAATGAGGCTACAGTCATCTCTGAATTCGGATGGGCAGAGGCAGAATGAGGTTCAAATACATCTTAGTGTTATTTGGATGGGTAGTGGCAAGATCTCTGTGGAAACTACAAAACGGAGCTGTTTCATAGTCAAGGGAATTTGGATCCCTCTGAGATTTAGATATTACAGAGAAGGGAGAGCAGTTTAGATGGGTCAGCAAGAAATGATGAAGGGACAACGAAATTTTGGAGCTATTGTTCAATGTTGTATGAATGTGTTTTAGTGTTGCTGCAAAGGTCACATTTTGGTGACACTACATTGACATATCTCGGTGCCATCTTTAGTGCATCTACAATTCGTTGAGGAGATGATCTCAGTGCTAAGTAGGTCGAAGTGGAATCAAGAAGAAAAGAGCAGAGAACTAGTGTCTTGGTTTTGGAGTGGCTTATAGGTCAAGGGTCTTGGTCTTGGTATTCGTTAATTGGAATCTCTATAAGAAGAATTTGTGTGGATTTTCCTCTCAAAGAGTGAGAGGTTTTGGCCCTGGCAGAGAGCCAACATTTTGTGTTCTTGTCTCTAGTTTCGTAACTATTTGATGAAGTAAAAGAACATACGCTAATAAGAAAAGAAGATTGTGATAATAAGGAAAAAGTAAAAAGTACCTCACAAGTAGTTATCATCGTCCAAAGAATCTCACTCTAACCTAAATGCCCTAGATTCTTACAGATTGGAATTGCCATTAGTTTCTTTTTTGTGCTTAAAATTTACCATATTTTAAGGTTTTTCTAGTATTTTTCTGAGTCTTATACGAGTCATTCTCGAGTCTTATACGAGTCGACGATTCAATAGCCAGATGAGTCTTATACGAGTACGAGTCGTGCAACATTGATATATGTTCATAGATTGACATTGATATAGGTTGGAGAGGGTTCCCAAAATGACTTGTCACAAGATTGATTTGGTGATGATTGAGACTATAACGAGGACAATATGCAATTGTGTAAAACAGATAATGAAATATGTTTGATGATGACTTGCCCTCATGACTGCGTGCCTAAATAGGCATTGATTGGTCACGAAGGTTTGAATATTCATGTCATTTGACTTTTCTCCTCATAAATAATAATTTTTATTAATGTTTATTAATTAATTAATTAATTATTTTTGTTTATTATTTTATTCTTTTGTTTTTTCATGACATTGCCCCTCCCTTAGAGATGCTTTGTCCTCAAAGCAGGGGTAATGATGGGTATTGTTATATGAATTTTTCAGTTTCCCATGAAAAATCTGCTTCTGAAAGTTTTCTCCATTTAATGAGGTATTCCTTAATAGTTTTGGAGTGTAATACTTTTTCTCCAGTAGTAATAATGCCTTCTGGTTCTAAAATGATTTTTCCTTCGTCATCAACTTCAGGTATTTTTGTTTGAGCTGATTGATTTCGTCCTTGCATTTTTTAAGACACAATACATGGAACACATTATGGATCCAACAATTATTTGGTAATTCAATCCATAAGCCACTTCACTGATTTTTTTGATTATTTGGAAAAGTCCATAAAATTTCGGTGCCAATTTGTTCTTTCCTTGTTGCTTCAGGAATAATGGGTTGAAGTCTTTATGACGACCCAATCGACTTCTTCAAATTCTCTTTCTTAATGATGCTGGTTTGCTCGTTGTTTTATTCAATTACTCGTTGTTGTTAAATTTTCTATTAATATTTTAATGTTTTTTTATTTTCCTCCAACTGATTTTTCACTACTTGAACCTTACAATCTCTTAGTGGGAAGTCCTTTAATTTAAATTTGTTTGCGACTTTTCAACGCAGCCGAGACGATATCACATGCTATGTACTTCGTCTCTACAACGATTTATGTTGGCTCGTGAGTCCTCATTGTTCACCATCTTGTTCCTATTCTTCTTGGTGGAACCCACTTCTTGTTTTCTTTATTTATTTATTTAAATTTATATAAAACACTAATATTAATAATAATAAATTTATTAATATTATTTATTATATTAATAAGTAAACTATATAACTATATAATTAAGCTATATAACAGTAACTATTAATTAAAATAATATATATAACTATATTATCTATTAACTATACCTACAAATATATAAATTATTAACTATATATATCTATATTATAAGTATTTTTGATGAATTAAATTAAAAAAATTGACGTTAACATCGACGGAGTTACGACCAGGTCGACAAATCGATCGAAAAGGGGGCAGGAGTGGATTGAATGCGGTAGTAGTTCGACCTGTGGTAGGGAACAAGTGTCAGTTGCGACAAATTTGTCACAACTATGGAAACAAGGAATAAGTTTATGACCAAGCACACAAGGGGAGAAGGCAACATGGTGGGGGCGTTTGATAGGTGGTTGACAATGAAATGATCATCAAAAATGAATACAAAATCGAAATAGTGAGCAATAGGTGAAGGGAACACAATGTACCAGTGGGTGACTCGATAGGAGAATTTTTCTGCTAGATTTGTCTTCAGCCAGTAGCTGACAGCCCCTTGACAACCACCAGTGTAGCCGATGTTGTGCCAGTCCCTGAGCCAATCGTATGTTCCCTCGCCCTTTAGTTGAGATCGTGTGTCTTAAGTTGGGCCATCCAATCCTAAAGGTATGGCTTTTGATTATGCAATTGGGTGCTTATGCTTGTTTTTCTTAGACACACCTGGGTATGGATTATTGGGTGACTTGGAAGGAGGAAGGGTTTTGACTGTAGCTTTGTTCCCTTACATTAACTGGGGGGTTAATCTTCAACCCTAGTCCTATGGGATCTCCCCTATTGGCTTACATCATTAGGATGGGCACTACTTGGGAAACCCTAATTTTGGTAACGTGGTTCCGGTTTCCCGTTCCACATTTTTCACTCCCCTTCGCACATTACATGCCCTATTTCATCATCTTCCATCTCTGGGCCCACAAGGCTCTGGTATACCCCCGCCTTTGTCCACATGTTTGGGTCAGGCCTAGAATGATGCCTTGAAGGTTGATGCAGCTAAAAAGAATATAAAAGCATTATATGGCCACATACAAAAGGAAATGAACCACAAAATGCAAAAGATGGTTGGGAGAATAAAATTTAGCACGTGGGAAAAAGCCAAACATGAACTCTATCCCCTATCATTATGGCCATTTCCCTCGTTTGTAGGGCCCCTATGAGTGCCCCTGGCATAATTTAGGAACCCATGTATGTCCCAACCATTGGTGGGCGATGGCCTGCCCCACCTTAAGGGGGTAATCATTGCTATATCATACACATCATGCTCTCATCCCCTGGAGCCCCGAGCAATAAAATATAAGAAAAATCAATAAAAAGCAAAAGACAAATGAAGAAGGGTGGAAAAACAAAGGTCGGGGTAACTTTGTACCACAATTGCTCCCTTCTATATTTATACACCCATATTACAATTGCTCCCTTCTACATTCATACACCCAAATATGTGGACATCCCTCATCATTACCACCCTTGAACCCATGTCATTTGGCCTTGAGAGTCGAGACCCCTGTGTCCCAATCCACCTCATCACTATTCACATGACACTTACCACTTGAAGGATGTACCTTAGACATGCCCTTCCCTTTAGGGGTTGGGAACACCTAATAGGGTTGTCTATTAACCACTCCTACGAAGGGAGGTAACACCATTACATGCTCAAAGCCCCCAAATCTGGAGGGGAACCCAATATGAAGTGTCCATTTCTGCCCTTGATTAACAAGCTTATTCACTCAATTGCACTAATGATTATTGTATCTAAAGGTGAGGAGACACATTGGATCTTATACATGATTGGCAGGTGGTTACACTTTGGGCTTGGCCTCCTTATAAGAGATCCAAGCCCACCAGAGGATCATATTGACACTTGTAGGGGAAGCATTGAGAGCCATCAGTTTCTGTCATGTGATAGAGCATTATCTCATGCCATGGGCAGCTTCAACACCATCAACAACTTGTTTGTTGCGCCACATTATATGCGAGATGATGCACTTGGACTAGCAGTGCCCCCTGTTGGAAACACTGAGGGGGGCTGAATCAATATTTCTTAAATTAGCACTTTTAAATCTTTCAAAGCATTAGTTAATCTTCAATTATTATTGATGTTTATGCAGTAAAAATAGTAAAGAATAAAACATAGTAGGCACAAGAATTTTAGTTGGAAACCCCCCTCCGGGTCAAAAACCACCGAACACTTTTCTAATAAATTCTTTAATCTCCAGCCCAACTAAAATGAAAGTTACAACTTCCTAGAATTCTAGAAAAACATTCTTCTCCAACTTCCACTGGAAGGATGCCCCAATGCCTTGGTTTCTTCAGTAGTCAACTGAATGGATGCCCCAACATCCTAGACTGACCTACCACCCTGAAGTGTTGACAAGCTCCAACCTATAGGCGACTTCATGCACTTGCCTAGCACTACCCTACCACCCTATAAAGACAAAAATCAAATACAAAAATGTGGACTCCCGTACCAGGGACAATGATCCACGTTACAATGATATTACAATGATTTTCTTTGACTAATTGACATGGTAAGACCTAAACCCTAGTCCCAATAACCACGAACCCCTGACCAAAAAAATGCCCTCTTCAACTCTGGGCAGTGTCACTGACTTTCCAAATTACAGTGACATACAACGCTTCAATTTACAAAGGACTCTCTATACAAGACTTGATGCTGCTAGTGCTTCAGAAGTGCTGATGGACTGCTTCAAGGTCTAACTGCTTGAGGTTCTTTAACTCGTTCTTCAGTGATGCTGCTCTTCTTAATGATGGACTAGTTTTGATTATTTTCAATGTTTGGCTGTTTGTCTTTTAAAGATGCTTGCCCTGATAATCTGTACCTGCAACACACTCAAATGAATCTCTCTTTCCATACAAAAACTGATAATAGTAACCAAAATAAATAAATACTTCCGCAAGTCAATAAATATCAACACAGAAACATGAACAGGCTTACCTTATCTTACCTTGTGATGCTGACAATGATACTGATGTATGTGCTCTTAAGGCTGTGAAATGATGAAGATGTCCTGCTCAACCCTTAATCAAATAGATGCCTTTAGTAACTGCTGCAAGAAGTGAAGTCATACACTGCTGCTACTTCAATCCTTCACTGTAGTAGATGATGATATCATCGAATAGTAAACAATGATATACAATACTTAATTTACAAAGGACTCTCTATACAAGACCTGATGCTGCTAGTGCTGCAGAAGTGCTGATGGACTGCTTCAAGGTTTAACTGCTTGAGGTTCTTTAACTCTTCCTTCAGTGATGCTGCTCTTCTTAATGATGGACCAGTTTTGATTATTTTCAATGTTTGGCTGTTTGTCTTTTAAAGATGCTTGCCCTGATAATCTGTACCTGCAACACACTCAAACGAATCTCCTTTTCTATATAAAAACTGATAATAATAACCAAAATAAATAAATACTTCCACAAGTCAATAAATATCAACACAAAAAAATGAACAGGCTTACCTTATCTTACCTTGTGATGCTGACAATGATACTGATGTATGTGCTCTTAATGCTGTGAAATGATGAAGATGTCCTGCTCAACCCTTAATCAAATAGATGCCTTTAGTAACTGCTGCAAGAAGTGAAGTCATACACTGCTGCTACTTCAATCCTTCACTGTAGTAGATGATGATATCATTGAATAGTAAACAATGCTATACAATACTTCAATTTACAAAGGACTCTCTATACAAGACTTGATGCTGCTAGTGCTACAGAAGTGCTGATGTACTGCTTCAAGGTTTAACTGCTTGAGGTTCTTTAACTTGTTCTTCAGTGATGCTGCTCTTCTAAATGATGGACTAGTTTTGATTATTTTCAATGTTTGGCTGTTTGTCTTTTAAAGATGCTTGCCCTGATTATCTGTACCTGCAACACACTCAAATGAATCTCCCTTTCCATACAAAAACTGATAATAATAACCAAAATAAATAAATACTTCGGCAAGTCAATAAATATCAACACAAAAAAATGAACAGGCTTACCTTATCTTACCTTGTGATGCTGACAATGATACTGATGCATCTGCTCGTAATGCTGCGAAATGATGAAGATGTCCTGCTCAACCCTTAATCAAATAGATGCCTGCAAGAAGTGAAGTCATACACTGCTGCTACTTCAATCCTTCACTGTAGTAGATGATGAAATCATTGAATAGTAAACAATGATATACAGTACTTAAATTTACAAAGGACTCTCTATACAAGACTTGATGCTGCTAGTGCTGCAGAATTGCTGATGGACTGCTTCAAGGTTTAACTGCTTGAGGTTCTTTAACTCGTCCTTCAGTGATGCTGCTCTTCTTAATGATGGAATAGTTTTGATTATTTTCAATGTTTGGCTGTTGGTCTTTTAAAGATGCTTGCGCTGATAATCTGTACCTGCAACACACTCAAACGAATCTCCTTTTCGATACAAAAACTGATAATAATAACCAAAATAAATAAATACTTCCGCAAGTCGATAAATATCAACACAAAAAAATGAACAGGCTTACCTTATCTTACCTTGTGATGCTGACAATGATACTGATGTATGTGCCCTTAATGCTGTGAAATGATGAAGATGTCCTGCTCAACCCTTAATCAAATAGATGCCTTTAGTAACTCCTGCAAGAAGTGAAGTCATACACTGCTGCTACTTCAATCCTTCACTGTAGTAGATGATGATATCATTGAATAGTAAACAATACTGTCACTGTTTCAAACACCCATCATTACAAACAACGTACTGTCTTCAATTCTTTCTGTAGGATTCACTGTAATATAGTCTTAGAGAGAGTAGTCATTTTTTGTTTGCTGCCCAGATAAAGAGATTTTGACTTGTTCTAAAGTATTGTAGGATTGCTGTTCTGATCACTGAACAATTCTCTCAAATGCAGGTTCGAGACTTCTTGTAATTTTGTTCTTTTATGTAACCTTGCAGCCTTTCAAATTACAGGCCCGAGACTTCTGTAGGTGGATACCAGGCTTGATCATCAAGATTCAAATCCGAGTGGCCTGAAACAATATGATATGGCTTACGTTGTTGCCCTTTTAAGCCAAACACCCATGCTATTATCATGCCTGCACTATTGCCTCTTATAATTTCTGCGTTAACCCTTTACTCGCTTCTTCCTGTAATACGATCCCATCAAAATCAAACAAACCTTAACCCTCAGATATCTGCGTTATCTCCTTCAGGGGATCGAAAAATTTCAGAGTGTTATGCTAATGATTATTATTTTAATAAGCACACTCATTGAGGGGATAATGAGTCTCCTTTTATAGAGCTAGGAGGGGCTTCATATTATGAACGTTAGAGAATTTTATGAGGTAGACGTTAGGGAGGCATATTAGGAATTTAGGAAATTAAAATTTATTTTAAATGTGCCATGTAATCCAAAGGTCTCATATTTTAATAACTTAGAGATTCTTAATAAATACTAAATACTTTAAAAAAATTTAATAAAATTTAATTAATTACTACCCCTTATTAATATTTATATAGAAAAAATGTCAATTCCACTAAAAAATTGAAATCAATGATTGGCTTAGAGCATAAGGTCCTACCCGAGTGTAAAGTCAATGATTCATTTACTATCTTTGGATTTTCAATTTATTCAACTTATACGAGGTGAGATTACGATGAGAATCCTTGTCATATATTGACAATTGTTGGGGAATAAGGTGATGTCTCAACTCCTGGGGTTTTAACCCACTAATGGGGGTTTCCGACTTCAAACACAAATAACTCTCAAACCGTGAAGAACTGGGAGGTGTACCATATATCAATAGAAACATCTCGACGAGTAGAATCCATCAAGAAGATCTTTGACGCAAAATAATATGAGTTGTCAAGTCAAAATGCCCATGCAAGATCAGGGTAGCCCCTGGTAATACTTGGGTTTACATCAATGAAAACCACTGATCAACACCCCCAACTGACTTAGCATTGTTTACAGGGTTTGGCAGCTAATCCGAGGTCCATAGGAGGTTTGTCTCATCCTTGAGACATGGGAGGGAAAACACCATCTTTTGTGCCCTCATTTGGAGCAACCTACAAGCTTATTTTACACTAGGAGACCCATGAGACCACTACTTGTGCCCCAAGAGCTACTTTGGAGCATCACATGATATTTTACTTGGAGATCAAGAGGCCACCCCGT
Source organism: Pinus taeda (assembly GCA_000404065.3). Classification (NCBI taxonomy): domain Eukaryota; kingdom Viridiplantae; phylum Streptophyta; class Pinopsida; order Pinales; family Pinaceae; genus Pinus; species Pinus taeda. Next base: position 373,120 of record APFE030680230.1, read on the forward strand.
TAACCATCATTCATGGAGCCCTCTTCGTCATCATGACACCTTGAGGACTCGATTAGGCTTTCCAACGACCCTCCTACATCAATTCTACATCATTTCAACTTCGTTTTGGATGGCTTATCTTACACCTTATGAGCTATTTGGTGCGTTTGTCACCAAAGTGATGCTATTTTGCACATTAAAATATTTCTAGGGGCATCTTAGGCTAATTCGAACTCTTATAGGCTCATATAAATAGAGTAGAGCCTCATTTGTATCAATGATCATCATCACACTTGGATATCTCTCTCTTGAGAAAGTCACACTTTTTTTTGGATGTCTATTGGAGCTCTTTTGATGCATTTCGATATTTTTGGGAGCCAATATCTTGTTCTTTCTTGGAGTCGCTATCTTGATCTTGGATTGGATATATCTCTTGCTATCTTGTAAGTTCTTTTGTTGAAGATTTTTCTTGTAATAATATCTAATGTGTGGAAATTTTGCAACTAGCTAGTTTTTCTTGTTTCCTAATTATTGAATATTGTTGAAAAGATTGTTGGATTGCAAATTTGTGCTTGTTACTCATTGATTAGCAAGTAGATGAATGTTCCTAGTGGATTAAAACTTGTTTTTCGTCCATAAAGTTCCATTGATCTTGGGTGGGTAAATGCTAAAGAGTGATAGCTAAGGCATCACAATTTTGCCTCCTTGAAGACAAATTTCAGCCAAATTTCTAATCACAAAATTCTCCATAGCCCAAGGGTAAGGCACTAATCCAAGCAAATATTTGTTATTTCTCTACTCTTTTTCTCCTCTCAAAAATTTTCGGCCCCTTTCCTAGAAGACCAACTAGGGCCTCTTGTGAATTGCATTAGAGAGGATCTCTTACAAAACTACTTGGACAGGCGACTGCGCTGGTGAATCTTCTAGTGCTCCTCCAATTTTGTGGCAAATCCCACAGTTGGTTGGTGAGAAAACTCAAGCCCTAGTTTCATTCTTGAAAATCATCTTGAACGTCTTGGTGAGAGGTCCTCTTGAGGGTTTTAGACATAGTATTCAGTGGAATAAATCATTTAAAACCCTTTCCCTACACTACCATGACGTAGTGAGCTCCTTGGAGGGTCACCTCTCACGGTTATTCATAAACTCAAGGTCTCATATGGTTCCATTCAAAGCCTCTCAAGAATAGTGAAAGCCAATTTAAAGGCATATAAGCATGATACAAAGCCTCTTGAGTGGTCCTAATCATCTTTGGAACCTTGACCTTAGGCATCCTTGTTTTTGTTGAATGTCATTAATCCTAAGTCTAGGTCTCCTCACAAGTCTTTATTGGAGAGCCCTTATCTTCTCTTAAAATACTGAGCCTTGATTTTGAACCTCTCTGTTAGAATTTCTAAGTCTGACACGTTAGAAACCCTTCATGCACTTTACTGATTTATTCCTACCTACTTGTTCTGTTAATTAACAAGTTATTTATCATGTAAATACTAGAAATAAATTCAAATGCATGCTCAACACATTACAAACCATCACTGAACAAAATAGAAACAAGCACACAAGTGATACTGTTGTTTTTGGACTAATGTCCCCGGAAAAACCCAATGCGGGAAAACCGGTGCAACTATCTAAGGGTTTGATTTATTACGCAGTTTCAGAATACAATTTGGGTGCCAAATCCGGCTCACCCAACAGAGAAAAATCTCGGCAGTGGTACCTCTCTACTCGGAAGTAGATATTATGGCTGAAACCCCGAATAAACACTCCGACAGCTCCACAACTCCAATCTGCCCCACGAAACCCTAACGTCAGCCTCTCTCTAGCCTAGCGTTAGCCCAACATCACAGAGAAAAATCTCGACAGTAGTACCTCTCTACTCAGAAGTAGATATTACGGCTGAAACTTCGGATAAACACTTTGACAGCTCCACAACTCCAATCTGCCCCACAAACCCCAGCGTCAACCTCTCTCTATCCCAGCGTTAGCCCGACGTCACTCAGCCTCTAGAGGCACTGCATCAGCCTTCTGGCCCTCTGCGTCAACCACACTAGCCCTCTAACGCACTGCGTAGCTCCTGGATACCTCTACGTGAGCCTTGGATGGCTCTATGTCCCTCTCTCCAGTTATTGTGCTGATCCTCCCGGTGCTATCTTTGCCTCCCTGCTTCTGTATTCACTGCCCCTCAGTTGCAACTCTGATCACTCTATCAACTTTCTTAGCAAACACAACCCCAAAAAGTCGAAATCTTGATCTCTTGGTGTGTTCTCCAAGTGACCCTCAAGCCTCCTCTTATACTTTTCTTGTTCACAAATCAACGACCGAGATAAAGTCCCTAATCAACGCCTAATATCAGATCTCGCTTGATCCATGACTTTTGGACCATTCTAACACAGTTTTATATTAATTCACATTAATATTTTATTTTCCCTGAGGGACTCCATTAAAAATATTAATTATTTTAATATCTCCCAAACTGTTTAGAATCTGCCCAAACCCTTTCTGGGTATTGGAGATCTCATGTGCCTTAGCCTCTCCACCAATTTTCGTGGCTAGAGCACATCCGATGCTACCCCAAATCAACACTCCCTCTTAGCAAGGATTGTGCTCTAGTAATACTCCTCACTGAGTATCACCCTGATCATTTGGTATCGGTCCCTGTGCTGATGCTAGGCGTGTTGCCCAACATCCTCTACACTGCTGCATCTAGTACTGCTACCCATGGCCTTGCCACTGCCACTGCTGCATCCGTACTACAACTCCCTCTGCATTCGTGCTGCTGCCCATGGCCTTGCCACTGCCATTGCTGCATCTGCGCTTGAACCCCTCTCATCATGTTGCATCATACTACCCATTGCACTACCACTGCTAACTGCTGTACTAGAACTCAGTTACTGAGAAGTAAGTAACTGATCTCCCAACTCAGACATCTCCGTCAGGTTAGAAATACTCCTGATGTTTAAGCTCCCTCTGTCACTGACAAGTGCTCCATCTCTGACCTCTGTGCTGCTGCAACAACTCTGTGCATCTCGCACCGTTGCACACCTCTTTGTGCCATCTTGCACTGGTGCAACGGTCTTGTGCTTCTCACACTGTTGTAGCTTGCTAGCCTTGCGCTGTCTTTGGGAATCCTGCACTGTAGCTCCCTCTCTCGCTCCATCCACATCTGTCTCTATTAACATCGCCAGTATTGCTACTCCTCTTCGGGGCTCCCGTAGCAAGGTCAAATCCAAGAGGTTGGGTACCTCAAGGATCCTGTCCCTCATCGCTTGTAGTCTGTCTGACTACAGCTCAATGTCTCCCCACTTCTTCTGAAGTGGCACATGAGCGCTCATGGCACAATCATCGTTTGTCTCCACTTCCTTCTCTGCCCTTACTGGCGCTGCCTTGGTCTTGGAGGCCTCTCCCTTATTCTTCTTCCTTGGACACTGGGTTGCATAATGACCCAACTCCCCACAGTGGAAGCCTTTGACCTTGCAGAGGTCCTTCTTCTTCCGTTTCTCCTGCATTCCCTCAGATGCTCTTATTCCTCCTTCCTTCTTGATTCTGATCCCCTTGCCACTGCTTCCCCCCTTGCTCAGGCTTCTGATCTCTTCTTGGCGAAGAGCAACCCACATTTCCTCCCAATCTGGAATGGTCGCCTTGCCCAGTATGCTCTAGACAAACACCTCCCAGTGTTCAGAGGCTGCGTTTAGGGCAGTTCTCACCATCAATTATGGATCCGGTGTTGCCCCTATGGAAGTCAATTGATCTTGGATCTCCTTCAATCGACTGAGGAATGGGTCGATTTGTTCTGCCTTTTGCATCTGGGTCAAGGCTTCCCACTTCTCCTGTGCCGTGTTCTTCTCGGCAATATGTGTTATTATATGATCCTTGACCCCGTCGAGGATGATACTCTTAGCCCTTGCCATTGCATCCTTGTACTTGTCGTTATCAGCTGGGTCAACTGGGATAGCTATCGTCTTCAAGGCGAAGTGCTTGACACGATTCTTGTTTAGCACAAATAAGATTCTGGCCTTTTAGACTACGAAGTTTGAGGCTTCGTCTAGTCTGTCTTGGTCTCTTACTCTGTGTAGTGCCATTTCGCTGCTCCTGTACTTCCCTCCTGGAAGTTCTTGGTATGACTCCTCTGAGCCTCGATTTTGCTCTTGGAAACCCTTCTGCCAATGTCGAGATGCCCCTCTCCAATCGTCCTTGCAACTGCAACACTGATCTGGATTCCTTGGCTAGAAATCCACCTCGGCAGCAACTCCCTCTACCTTGGTCTTGTCCTGTTAGGTATTGTTCTGACTACAGTACCCCATCAACTCCACTCTGCAACTTACCCTCAGCCTCCTAAACCCTAGCAAATTGAAGGTTAGAGCTCCTAGGCTCTGCGCAATCTGACATCGACAAATCAACCTCCTTTGCCAATTGCGTCAACCCTCCTGGCCTCTATGTGGCTCTGCATGAGCCTGCCTTTGCCTCTCTCAGCCTCTGCGTTGCCTCTTCCTGGCTCAATCTTGATGACGCTGGCATTGCGTCACCCCTTCCTTGCTGCTACTCTTCTAGGAACAATTTCTATCACTCGGGACAGCTGTTTTCTGCTGTTGCTGCTCTGTTCGGCTGATATCCTCAGTTCTCCTGTGATCTGCAACCACGCTCTGATACCATGTTGGAATTTCTAAGTCTGACACGTTAGAAACCCTTCATGCACTTTACTGATTTATTCCTACCTACTTGTTCTGTTAATTAACAAGTTATTTACCATGCAAATACTGAAAATAAATACAAATGTATGCTCAACACATTACAGATCATCAATTGAAGGAAATAGAAACAAGCACACAAATGACACCATTGTTTTTGGACTAATGTCCCTGGAAAAACCTAATGTGGGAAAACTAGTGCAACTATCTGAGAGTTTGATTTATTAAGCAGTTTCAGAATACAATCTGGGTGCCAAATCTGGCTCACCCAATAGAGAAAAATCTCGGCAGTAGTACCTCTCTACTCGGAAGCAGAGATTATCATATTCCAGCTGAAACCCGGGATAAACACTCCGACAGCTCCACAACGCCAATCTACCCCACAAAACCCCAACGCCAGCCTCTCTCTGGTCCAGCGTTAGCCCAACGTCACTCCAGCTTGGCTTGCGTTAGCGTCTGGAGGCATTGTGTCAGCCCTCTGGCCCTCTGGGTCACCCACGTTGGCCCTATGAAACACTGCGCAACTCCTGGTTGTCTTTGTGTGAGCCCTGGCTGGCTCTGCGTCCCTCTTCCGTTACTGCGCTGATCCTCCAGGTGCTATCTCTGCCTCTTTGCTTCTGCATTCACTGCCCCTCAGCTGCGACTCTGATCACTCTATCAACCTTTTCAGCAAACCCAGCCATAGAAAGTCGAAATCTTGATCTCTTGGTGTGTTCTCCAAGTGACCCTCAAGCCGCCTCTTATACTTTTCTCGTTGACAAATCAATGGCCGAGATTAAGTTCCTAATCAATGGCTAAGATTAGATCTCGCTTTATCCATGACTTTGGGACCATTCTAACACAGTGTTATATTAACTCACATCAATATTTTATTTTCCCTAAGTTTAGACTTAGGGACTAACTTAGGGACTCCATTAAAAATATTAATTATTTTAATATCTCTCAAATTGTTTAGAATCTTTCCAAACCCTTTTTGGGTATTGGAGCTCTCATGTGCCTTAGCCTCTCCACCAATTTTCGTGGCTAGAGCAGATCTGATGCTACCCCAAATCAACACTCTCCTTTGAATGGGCCTTGGAAATCACATCATGATTCATAACTTGTCATTGATACTATCATTAATAGTGATTTCCCACATACTGGGACAACTCCCATCGGTGAAAGTCTGTCAAGAGCCAGGGATACTGACCTTAGTCATCCTTGAGTGGTCCTGACTCCTAATCATCTTTGGAGCCTCGACCTTAAGCATCCTTGTTTTTGTTGAATGTCATTAATCCTAAGTCTAGGTCTCCTCACAAGTCTTTATTGGAGAGCCCTTAGCTTCTCTTAAAACATTGAGCCTTTATTTTGAACCTCTGCTTTGAATGGGCCTTGGAAATAACATCATAACTACTGATTGATTCTATCATTAATAGTGATTTCCCTCATACCGGGACAACTCCCATTGGTGAAACTCTATAAAGAGCACGAGACACTGACTGAGGTGACAATGGGTCTTTGTCCCATTGTTGCCATTTGGTCTAGTAGTTGTCCCTCAGGCTAAGTCACCAGGTTCGTGTTCGTGTTCGAGTTCAGCGACCTTGAAATTCGAATAAAGTTCGGCACCTGAAATTTTGCCAATAAAGTTCGACATAAAATTCGGCATTTAGAAATTTGAAAAAAAAAATGTATATATATATATATAAATCAATTTAAAGTCAAATTCAAAGTCCATAATGCACACTGACGAATTTCAAAACGAATTTCAAAACGAATTTTAACGAATTTCAAAACGAATTTGCACGATTTTCAACGATTAAATTCGCCTTGAAATTCGAATTCGTTTCAAGTTCGAGTTCGCCATTTTGTTCGGCGAACGTGAATGAATAAATTCGAATTCGTTTGAAGTTCGACGAATTTCGAATTTTTTGGTTCAAATTCCCCGAACCTGGTGACTAAGCCCTCATGTACCCCTCCTAGGACCCCTACTAGATTGTGTGACAACATGTTGATTAGCTCTGATACCATTGTAACGACTATGAGGACAATATATATTATATTGTCCACTGTAACAACTATGAGGACTATATATATATATATATATAATATATATAATATGAAAATGCATTTGATGATTATTTGCCTTCTTGACAGTGTGCCTAAATAGGCATTGACTGGTCATGTCATTTGACTTTTTGCATTTATAACTAAAATTTTGATTAATGCTTATTTATTAATTAATTATTTATTATTTGTTTTATTATTTATTTATTTTATTCATTTATTTATTCATAACAGAGACATTTTTTGCACAGTTTTGAGAGAGTTTCTATTTCAGCAGGTTACTTATTGGGAGAGGGAGTTCCAGAGATGGAATGACAGTATCGATCACATATTCAGAGTCCTTGTGAACTCAGGATTCCAGTGAGGCTTTTTTTGGTGACATGCATGGCATTTACTATTTTTTGCAGGTTGCGTCCAGAGGATCGCATGTTAGACAATGATATATTTAAAATCCTTGCAAAAGTTTGAGTTCGATGAGCTACTTTTGAGCAGTGATGCGGGG
>APFE030680230.1:388227-405200 GCA_000404065.3 Pinus taeda
TTGGAGGATGGCATTGTATATATGGAAGAACTAGAAGATGAGCTTGTACGGGATGAAGCTGAAGCAGCTGCAGCAACCATGCCACCTCCACCTCCACCATCCAGTAGCAGTTCTCGGGGCCCGATTCTTGTTCCATTTCCGTCTCCACCTCCATCGACACCCTCGCGTGGAGGCTCTAGTTCTGGTCGTCGGTCTGGGCGGGAGCCTCCTAGAAGACCACCACGACCTGCTTATACTCCTCCAGGAGATTCTCGTGGCAAGGGCCACTTGTAGATTTACAGTTTACTTGTCTTTTTTAGTTTCTATTATACTTTGTCACTTTAGTTTTCATAACTGTTGAGTTTTGAGTCCTTGACTCTTGACTCTTGACTCTTGACTCTTTCATATCATTATGAGATTATGATATTTTTTGTAAACATTATATCACTGTGACAATGAAAATTTGAAGTTTGAAGTTGGGCCTTGGCAATTATAACTCATTGGTAATGATTGTGAATTATGAATATGATGCTTTGTGAAAGACTAAAGTTGTTTCATTTCATCTCATTATTCATGTTTCATTTTATAAATTTTTTACATTTCATATCATGTTAACAGTTAGAAGTTAGGACTTGGAAATATCTTCGATATTACTTCTTGTAATGGTTAAACTTGGCTTACAAGTACAACTTGTTACTTTGGTGATCAATGATGATAAATGTTATTGAATTGAATGCTATTTTAATTTATTATTTTACTAAGGTTGATGACGATTATAATTTCTAGATGATTGATGTGATATGGTTCAATGATCAATTTATGTTTTTTATGTCTATTTCATCATTCTACATGTTTTTGTTGACATATATGTATCAAAAATTAAAAAATATAAAAAATATATATATTTTAAAAAAATCGCTCCGGGATTCGCTCCCAAACCGGGAGCTTCTGAAAATGGTCGCTCCCGCTCCCGCTTCCGCTCCCGCTCCCAAGTAACACTGCTTTTGAGCAACATCAAACAATTTCTATTTTTACTAGTGCTTGCATGTTGATTCTGACAGTGGATTTGGATTTCTTACTGAAAGACAAATCCAATTAGTATACTTACATGTGATTCTTAGCACTTGCTATTTTTAGCAATGGTTGCAATATTACACCTATCCAGATTTTACCAGTGCGTTTTGAATCCAATGGTGTTGTTCTCAACCAAATCCGAGAACTTTCTATTTTTAGCAGTCAGAGCCAGGCACCAGTGATTACACATTTAGACTCCCCTGAAAACTGAATTTGGTGGTGGTGGTTTCATCCGATTATGAGAACTTCCTATTTTTAACAGCCTTGATGTGGGAATGCTAGTAACAGATGTGGGTTCCCCATCTGATTCCTGGAATAACGAGTATAATTTTGTGGATATGCGGATTTATTACTTTTTTAGCAACATAAGGAGGCAGTCTGAAGGGTGCACATGTGGCAACAGTTGAGGATGCACATGTGGCTTAGAATTGGATGAGTCATTAGCGATATGACACTTAAGTAAATTTATATTCCCTCTTAATATTTTCTCTCTCATGTGTTTTCCCTTCCCTAAAGCTTCTCCTAGTTTCCCTCCACTCTTTCCCCTAATTTTCCTCCATTATCTCACATTTTCCTAGAAATTCTCTCTTTTTTTCCTCCACAAGTTTGATCTCTTAACTGAAATTGCCATGCAAGAGAGAAACTAGGCCAAAATCTAAATAAGAGGCTAACTAAATTCTAAAGTTGGAAATTTATTAAGAAAAGGAAAAAAATGGTGACTCGAATGGCTAAGGAGGATGAATTGCCTAAAACAGGAAAAAATACTCAAGTTTAAGTGCCAAGTTTACCAAGATCTAATTTTTATGTCTTGTTAACTCCTCGAAAGGGTCATTTAACTCAAAGTTTTCTCCACTCAAGTGAACTAAGACTCAATAATAGCCATTCGACCTCTCCTCTAATATTAGGTCAAATTAGTCAAGGAATTATTATTTAAGCAAGTGGAAGGCCATCCTTCCAAGTCGAATTGTCAAGCGCCTCACTCTCTTCTCTCCATTATTTCCTCTCTCTCTCTCTCTCTAGAGCTCTTGATACTGTGTCTTGGTATCATTGTCTCAAGTTCTATAATAGTCATCTTGGTGCGACCAACCTTTTGGCCATTGCGGAATCAGTGTTATCTTGCATAAAATATTGAGAGTTCTTAGCTATTTATTCTGGCGATTTGGCACTTAGATATGCTTTCTAGGCTGATTTGTGAAGGACTGTTCAACATATTTAATTTACAATTTGTCACATAATTGTTTGGCCACAAACTTGCTGGTCAAATAACCTTTATCTTGCTGTTTTTTGAGTCCTTTGTTGCAGATTTATAGGTTAGAACCGCAGGTACAATCATTAAGGACACCCCTGTGAGGTTGGCAAGCACTAGCCTAAAGAAAGAGGAGGATTTGCCAGCGACACATAGGACAGATTTTCCTATATGTTCACTGATTTTTGCAGCTGATTTTAAAAGTTTATGTCAGCTCCAAGGGCTTAAAAATTAGTGCTAATAAGTCCTCTTGTTGAAAATTATCCTTGAACATCAGTGCAATATTTTACAGAAAGAACATTACACTGCATGCCACTTTGATGCTATCATGGATTCAAGAGGTGGATTGTCATAAGGATTGATTTTGCAATACAAGATGGAAACACATTCTCTATATAGGATCACTGAAGCACGATATGGCTTTTCATTAGTATTGGTCACAATACTGATATTATGTAGAGTTTAGAGAGAGCAAAAATTTATGATTCCATACAAAGGTCATCTTTTTCCAATTTTAATAGATTAAAGTTTAAACACAGATATGTTGTAGTCTCTTTATTTAGAGTCAGCAAAAAATTATGATTCCATGCGAGAGTCATCTTTTTCAAAATTTAATAAATTAAACACAGATATGTTGTAGTCTTTGTATTTTACAATACGTTCTGATTTAGTTGAGGATCTTCTTTGCCATTTTAGCCTTGTAAGTCATGTCAGTGATTTTGCTTTCTAGTATCCTGTCATGTTTTGCATATCAAAGAGAATCTGATGTTTTCCCAATCATCACTTCTTTAGGTATGATCAGATACTATTTGAGGATGAAACCAAGAACCGAATGATGGAGACGAAGGAACTTTTTGACTGGGTTTTAAAGCAACCATGGTTCGAGGTTTGTGGTATTCACACATTAATTCTTCAGGACATATATACTTTGGGTGCCTGGAATATGAGAAGTTTAATTTGTTTAATACTTGCATTTATTTTGTAATGCATTGAAGTCCTTGCTGGCATATGTGCTCCAATTTCTTGAAGCATTATATTCCAAAGGGAATAGCTATGCACCATAGATACAAAAAATTGATACTCGTAGTTGCTGTTTCATCTGATACATGTAGTGATATGCAGAACTGCAGTATGTGGGAACTATCCAATGTTTTGATACCATATAACATTTGGCTGTGTGCAGAAAACATCTTTCTTGCTTTTCCTGAACAAATTTGATATTTTTGAAACAAAGGTTCTAAAGGTGAGTTTCTGCAAGAGGACTCAGAAATTGAGCAGGATGTTTGCAAATTTATTGTTACCTAAATTGATGTTGATATTTGGTGTTTGCTTCACTGACTTTTACTGGGGTTATGCACTATTGACTATCTGTCCATGCTTCATGTTCTCTGATAGGACTTCATTTAGGATCTTGTGCTGGTCAGCTTTCCCTTTTGCTTATTTGTCACTGTCAGTATAATACTATAATGTTAAAAGTGTCTCTCTGTTATGTTTACTATATTTTTTAAGTATCGACCTTTGCTTCTTCTTGTTCACATTTGAAGACCACTAAATATGACTCCTCGATCAAAAAGCTTTTCATTGACTTTCCTTTGTAATAAAGTCCATCTTATGTTAAACAATTCCTTTGTAAATATTTAACTTCAAAATTATAGGGTGTCTACATTTTTGGAATGACCAACAGGTTATGATAGACATCCTATATATTTGACATACCCCTAACCTACATCGTATATATTTGATCAAAGCTGAGTTTATTTCTCCTCACAGCCCTAGTCTTTAGAATCAATATGAGAGAATACAACCAATATAGGAGCTTGAGTGTAGTACAATGACACACGACATGAAAGGAAGATTGAGAAAGATGGAAAAGACGAGAAGCTGGAAGGTAGAATGACTCGAGAACACCAATGAGTAATTTCTTTGCTTGCTCCCCTTGTTATAATTGAGGATTGTTCCAAAGAAAGTTTGTGCTAATTTTTGTTGAAATTCTATGAAAAGTGCAGCGGAATACAATTTTCTGCCAGGTAATTACTTCCTAATGATTTTTCACACAGTATTTTATGTCACTGCTATCACTGAATAATTACATTCAGAAACTATTAATATGCAGCGGAAACAGTAAAGATCATAGAAAGACAGCCATGCACAATAGACACAAAAATTTTCACCTGGGAAACCCAAACATGGGAGAAAACCCAGCAATCTTTTCTGGGAGAAATTTGTCTTTTTAGCAAGGTTACAAATCAGCAATTTGTCTAGAAAGCTATGCCAACAATCCAAGTGAAATACCAGTCAAACCTAGTCAAACAACAGAAAGTCAACACTGGTCAAACCAGTCAAAATACTCAGAAGTCAATGCTGGTCAAACAGTCAATTCTGCGGCCAAACTTAGGCCAGATAGTCAATTTGGCCCTACGGTCAGCCTACGGTCAATTTGCACATGCAGATTCGTATGGCCTGTAGTCAAATATGCTCAAACAGCCGTGGTCAACACCCAGTCAAACTTGGGGAAATAGAGGTCAAACAATCATGGTCCGTGCTGGTCAAAGGAACGATCAACTTCAGCCAAGGTGACTTGGTCAATTCGTACTTCTTTCTCACATGTGCAGCTGTCCAAGAGATAAAAATGATGATGAAGATGAAGATGATTCTCCAAAACAGATTTCTCTTTTAGCAGAAATTTCTCCTACACTAGAAAAGATCAAATGAATTTGCTATGTTGATTGATTTTCCTCTCACATGCCTATCTATTTGTAAATAGCTCTAATGTGAATGGGCAACCCTAGAGGTGGCTTGTTGGGGGTTTTATTTGTCGTTTAATTCCCCTAAATTAAATTATCGATTGAGGTTCGTAAACTTTGTGTTACACTGCGTTTCAATTCAGGTTCTGAATAGTTTAGTACAGAATTGAGTACGAAACTTTCAATCTCTACTTTCCATAAGCTAAAGTGAAGAAACCTATTATCCTATAGTTAAATCTTTGTTCTATCAAATCTTTAGTAACTGTTCTACATTAACCCTGATCTATCTAACTCAAAAACTTACTTCAGAAATGAGTCAAGCAAGCATCCTAATTTAAAAGCATTGCACAAATTCTTTGAAGATTATTGTACAACATTCAAGTCTTGACACAGACAATACAGATCACTGTTATAAGAAATATAAATTGCTGCATAAACAGTTCAAACCACTGTGCAAATAAAATAAGTCATACACAACAATACTAATCACTATTACACACGACCAATCATCGTTCAAGCAAGACTAATTCCATGTAATATCCCTAACCCGGAATATCCCTCAAACCCCAGCAAAACTCCAACCAAATGCGTGCAAATAATATAATAACCCAAAGATGACAAATAATAGTGGTACAACATATAATAATGTAGACAGGAAATATAAGCAGATACTCAAAAATGTAGCGTGAAATGCTAAGCCATTTTATTATACTGAGCAATAAAATGAGTATAGGAGGTGATCAGAAAGATGGCATCTTGACTTGCACAAGGCAAGTGAAGAAATACTCTCAGAATAACAAAGAATGGCCTCTCTGCATGGATGCTGCTGGAAAATTGCCATGCTGCTGCTGCTGCTAGAAAACAAATGATGATTTGGGGCTGCTCCCCTCCTCAGAAAATTCTGAAACTCTAGAATCAGGCTCTACTCAAGAAACCCAGAAAAACCCAGAAGGCTTTCTTGGAATAGCCGACCCCCGAAAATCACCCCCTTGGGGATCTGCGCAGTTCCTCAATGCTCTGCGTTGCCACTGAAGAAACCTCTCCAGAACTCTGCTTGAAACTCTGTCAAAAATCCTCCAATAGGCAAGGGCAGGTCCTCTGCTCAATCACCCAGCATAAATCCTCCTGCAAAAACCCCAATCCATCACTACTGCCAGAAAGAACTGCCCCTCTCCCAGTGTTGCACAGTCCTCCAGAAAGCTGATGAAACTACTGCTGAAATTCTGATAAACTACTGTTGAAATGCCAATGGAAATGCCTTGCCCGAGCAGGGACTCAAAGTCCCCCGGGGCTAAGGGTGAGATCTCTGAACGGAGACACTCAATGCATTAAATAGTGCTGTAGACCAGCGAAACAGCGAACGTGCTCATAAGTTGAAATGACTAGCTCAAAATGCACATAACTGAATGATCCAAAATGAGGGGGATCTTCTCTATTTTATAGCCTCTGCCTCCTGCGTGATTCCCCTCTTGCCATGTGTTCTTCCCTCCTGCGCAGTCCCTCCATGTGTCTGCGTGGGCCTCATTTCTGCGTCCACCTTTGGCCCCCTTGGCTCCTCCTTAAGTCACAACGTTGTGCTACTAGGAAGTGACTTTTTATTCTTAAAGTGAGTTATGTCCCCCGTTCTCACTTTTTTATTTATAAATAACTATAGAAGGCAAAAATTGGGCAAAATCGAATATTCCAATTAGCCATGGCTAATTAGGAATATTACATTCCAATCACCATTTAAGCAATATTAATCACAACTCAAGCAATACGAATCACTAAACAATCTTCATCGAAGTAAAACTAACCTCACTCCAAGCAAAGTTAATCTTAATTCAAGAAAAACTTAGTTTCAATCAAAGCAAAACTTAGTTTCAATCCAAGTAAAACTTAATTTCAATCCTCGGGGCATATGAGACAAACTAAAGAACTGATTCCTTGATCCTATCTAGCTCACACATTTACTTCTGAAGAACCTCAAAATAAACTAAAAGACAATTTAAGTCAATGTTATCATGCTTTAACACACTTAGATTTAAAAGAATTCGAAGATCAATGTTTATATTCTAACTCGAAATCATTCCGAATAAACTCAGAAAGTCTATCCTAAGCAAGCAACCTTTTATAAAACGAGTGCCAACCTATAATCTCAACACAACTTCACTACAATGATGGAATTTCGAAGCTATGCTATAACTCTCAATCACAGAATCTTCATTGATGAATAATGTTCTGCCTGACTGTTTTTGGATACTTCCTCATAAAATACAATGTTCAACAACTCCGCATTGTTGATAAATGCACACAATTAACATGAAAAGACCAGATTTAATTTGGATCAATAGGTTAAGTTCACAATGCAATTGTCCTCTTCGGAATTCGTTGAGATTGGAAAAAATGTTCTTTTAAGTATTCTGAACCAAAGAAGTATGCTGAAGGAATCATTCATACATAAGAAACACTAAGCAACATTGTTCCTCTGTTCGCAAGACTCAAGGGCATAACACTCTTCCAAATCCGAGGCAACCAAAACAAGCAATTTAAGTACAGAATCAATAAATCCAAGATCTATTGGCAAACAACTCTTAAAACGAAATATGAACTTCAAATCTCAAAAACACACCTCTTACGATCTATATCGATTACAAGACTCATTTCCATGTTGTGGTGGGCCCTTGCCACTTCCCAGAGCAAGTCTTAAACTAACTCAATAACTTAGAAATAAAAAAACATAACACTTACAGGGAATAAAGGCCAGAACCAGGATTATGTTACGATTCAGTGGATCATTAATTTAGATAAGAAATATGCTAGTCTCCAATGTCTTCTGAGCATATAACTCTTACAAAAAGCTATGTGTATGATACTTTCAGCTAACTTACATACAAAACTCATCAGGGTTTATATAGAGTTCAGTCGATGGAAAAACAATTGCAACTATCTAACTGAGAAAAGTAAACACATAATGCCGTGGCTAAGTTAGGCTGTATGAAATCTCGTAAACATCTTTAGAAGGATCACATTTGAGCTAGTCCCGATCTCAGCACGAACAATGAAACCGACTCCCCGTTGAGCATGAAGAGACCTATTTCTGGAATGCCAAAGATTTGATTGGATGTCGCTGCCAAGTAGAGTACAGAATGTGATACAAAAATTAGGTACAAAATAGTGAGTCCACATATGGTTGTCTGTTGCGTTGTCAAGCAATATGTTGCACCGTAAGCTGGGTTCTTCCTAACCTATCCACATGTCTTCGTATGTCTGCGAGCCCTTGTAAAAGTTAGTCAAAATAACCCAAGAGTTACAGGTTCATTATTACTCACTTAAACTAATCAAAGACATATGAAAACAATGCTAAGTAACACATCTTACCTCCATTCACAAAATAGTGCAGTTTGGTCTAGGTAGAGTGGTGTTGACCACTACGTGTCAACTACCCTTAGCAGTACACCCCTTTTTTTTCGCAAAAGGGTAGCGCTTGATTGACGTGTCCGTGCCATTCGACAGTCATCGTCGACCTTATCATATTATGTTGTAAACCCAGTCTACATGTGTGAATTGTAAATAATCTTAGCAAAGCTGAGTCATGTATGAAAATTGCCTAGGTGGACCTAATTTTCTAGTGATAATCTACGTTCCGGAAGGTTTTTTGTCTCATCGATCCATGATCAGCAGAGTTTTCCTTCAGCCTAACCCCAAAGCCGGAATGAATTTTGTGATTAGAATCTTAGGGGAATCCTAGTGCGTTGATCTGCTAGATTATAGTTGGTCGCAAAACTGGGTGATCTATGAGGGTCTATGTCAAATGGGTTTTCCCCCTTCGGATGTAAAATTGTAAAAGTCATGATGTAAATTTCTTGAGGGTAAAAAAATGTTTTAATCCCTCATAAGTCCAAGTCCTAGGTCCTAAGTGATATTTCAAAAGACTATTCGAGGATCCAAAAAAAAAAATTAAAAAAATTAAGAAAATTAAAAAATTCAAATAATAGATAAAATAATAATAAAATAATATAAAGTTAAATATAATTAAAAATTAAAAAATTAAAAAATAAAAATAACTAAAATGAAAATAAAATAAATAAATAAAAAAATAAAATAGTAAAATAAAATAAAAATTAAAAAAATAATAAAATAATAATAAGTCAAATTTTAAGAGTTAATAAATGCCAGAAGAATTACTTTTTTAATATATTAAAATGCATTTGAAAATTCGACGGTTGAGATTAAAGGAAATCTTGATCCTCATCGACGGTCGAGATTAGTTTGACATGGATCACTCGGACTAGCCGTTGGGATTTTTTCCTTTAAATAGGGTGGTAGGGGTCATTTGAGATCAGTTTAGATCTGAGAGTCTGGTGCTAAAGAAAGCTCTCTTGTAGTCAGTTTTTGTGCAATAAAGAAAGACTTTGGGGTTGAAAATCTTGCTGGTGTTACTCTTCTGAAAATGCTGTAAGATTGTTTTATTTTTTGCATAATCTTATTTTTAGTCATTGATAATAGCTTGATGAAGATTGATTCAGGCACATGTATCTTGTCTGATCTCTGGGGTTTGAACGATAGTTTAGATTCTGAAATATAATGGTAGGTATCTCCATTTGATCTGGATTTCATTATTGTTTTCTCCCTCTATGTTAATGGTTGATTTTAAGATGTGTAGGAAATCTTAAGTTTTGAGTTTACTGGGCGTTAGGGGAAGTTCTCGGCTGAACTAGCCAAATCTCGGATTCTGTTTTCTGAAAGAGCCCAGCTAGTTTTTAGTCCCGGGCTTATCATCTGAATTTTTTTTAATGAATGCATGAAGGGTTTTTTGAAGTATCTCACATTAAAATTTAAATTCTGAAAATATTTATGTGGCATAACGAGAAATCTGACTATTTTAGAGTCTGCAATTTGTGAATATTGTAATATTTAGTTAGGGTTTTCAGTTTCCTTTCTTGCACATATTATCTTTGGGTGTTCTGTTTTGCCATTACAGGTTACAGGTTATAGGTCTGAGGAGAAATTTTTGTTTAAAGCCAGATCTAGGCCCTAGAGGGTAAGATCTGGCCTCAGGATCAGTTCTTGCAGGTTTTTTGCTGAAGAAATTTGAGATTCTCCAAGCTATTTGTTTGTTGGGGTTTGATTTAAAATTGCTTTCCAAAAATATCAACTAGCAATCTTGCATTCCAAGGGTTTTAAAATCATTCATTTTCAGATCTAAATTTTTTTGAGGGTTTCAAGAAATCTGAAGGAGAGCGAGTTAAAATTTTTGTCAAGATTTCTGGAAAATATTTAGAGCTTCTCTCACTTTGCTGCAAATCAAATCCCTGTCTCCTCACAACTCCATTTCCACATTTCTCTTCAGAGTTACTTCTTACAGATTCCTTCCACGCTGCTCCAACTTCTGCCTAAAAAAAAAAAAAAAAAAAACATTTAAAAAAAAAAAATTAAAAAATATTTTGAAAAAGCTTAATAAAAAAATTTGAAAATTCATTTTTTATGGTCCATTTTTCTATAGCTAAACGCACTTAAAATTTTTATTTACAAGTTGGCTATATAAAAGTGGTAGCTGGTAAGCATTTAAATTTTATGGTCATTTAAAGCATTTAATTTTTCTTGAAGTTTAATTGCTGGATCATTTAAAGAGGTTGTGCATTTGTTGAAAATCTTACATCGCTTGAGTTATTTGATGATCAATGATTGTTCTACATGGTTTATATTTCTGCAATATTCAATAAATAATCATTTAATCATTAACTCCATAAGGCACTGGTGTATTAACTTATAAAATCAAAAGTGCTTGTTTCCCCTCGTGTCTCCCAACCCAACTAGTCCACAATTGGTCATCCATTATCCCATACGGTCTACCCCCCTTAGCCGTGGGAGACATGCTTAAACGGAGAGATCGGGGATCAGGGTGACAGCCCCCGGTCTGATCGTTGTCATGACAATCCGTGCGACAACAAGTGGTATCATGGTAAACAAAAAAGGTAAAAGAGAGTAAATGTTGGTAACAAGAAGGGAATAAGATAGGTGTAGGAGGTACAAAAGTAGGGCCCAACATGGCTCTTCACCCCCTCACCTATGGAGCCTACATGACAACTCAACATTAGACTAGAATTGTTACCCCACTAATGGGTAAATACTAAAAACCCTATTAGATAAACAATTCATAGCTGCTCTACAAAATAGATCACTCCAACATGGAGCTAGAATGGTAAGTACCCCGTTGGCCATTTACCCCTAGCGAAATCTGTTGATTTTGGGTAGCATCGGATGTGCTCTAGCTCCAAAATTTTGTGGAGGGGCTAGAATACATGAGATCTCCAAGACCCAAAAATCGTTTGGTGAAATTCCACCTGGATTGTGTTTTATTAAAAGAATTAATATTTTTAATCGGGTTCCTAAGTCCAAACTTAGGAAAATAAAAACATTAATGGGTATTAATAAGAATATGGGTGAGAAACTTCTAAGTGACGAGGATCAAGTTTGTTTTAATTTTAGCCGTTGATTAGGGACTTAATCTCGGCTGTTGATTCATCAACAGGAAAAATATAAGAGGAGGCTTGAGGGTCAGTTGGAGATACACTTGAGAGATCACTTAGTTTGATTTTTCTGGGGTGAGGTTTGCTGAGAAAATCGAACAAGTGATCTGTTGCAGCAGAGGGGCAGGGATAGTTGAGGTTGGAGGATCTTCTCTGGGACTTCAAATACACAACAAAGAGAGGCAGAGAGATGCTAGCGAAGGCAACACAGATCCAGGGTGGTTGATGCTGGGCCAGGAGGGCCCATGCAATGCTTGATTGATTCAACTGGGGAGCAACAGGATCAATCAAGAAGGTTGACATCAGAGCTCCAAGAGGCAGAGGAGGTAGCATAGTGCTGATGTAGTGTCCTAGTGTGCTCCACGCAGGCCATTGCAGCTACTGCGAAGGGACAACACAGTTGTGGCCGGGGATAGTCAGTCTAGTTGCCGGAACATAGAGATTTTTCTGGGCGAAGTGAGGTAATTTCACTTAGGTTTCTGCCAGTATATTTTTATCTCTGTAATTGGATAGTCGAGAGGGCATCTAGAGTTGTATTCAGAACTACTGCTTAATAATAGAAAACCCTCAGAGCTGTTGCACTAGTTTTCTGGCATTGGGTTTTTCTTGGGACGTTTTTCCAAAATTAATGGTGTCCCTTGTGTATTTGTCTCATTCTATTTTCAATTCATGATTTGTATGTATGTGTAGTTTGCAATAATGTTTTTGCTGTTGTTTAAATAATTAAATAAGTTGTTGAATGTAAAAACAAGTAGGAGATGATAAACCAATGATTGCAGTAGGACTTTTGATGTGTAGATTCAGAAATTTTCACATGGTATCAGAGCATTACAGATCATAGGAGACTGAAGACACCAACTAGGGGATCTAGAGAATTCGCTGTAGAGAAGCAGCTGTCCCAAGTGACAGCGCCGTTTCAGAGGTAGAGGAGTAGCTGAAGGTGTGACGCAGAGCCAGAAAAGTGATGTAGAGGATCACGCAGTTCTTGCGTCAACATTTTGAGCCCGTAGAGGGTGACACAGAACCCAAGAGGAGCTCACGCAGTGACTGCGTCAACTCTATGGGCCAGCGCAAAGCCTGAGAGGCTCGAATCAGTCAGTTGTCGGGGCTAGAGGAGCAGAGTAGACTCAATTTGAGGAGTTGGTGGGACGCTGTTGATGTTGGTGCAGAATAATGTCTTTGGAGACAAAGTCGAGTTAGAGGGAGTCACTGCCTTGATAGATTTTTAGCCAAAGAAATCTAGATCCAGGTTGCAGCAACAAAGGAGGATTGGAGAGGAGTGATTCGACATTTGGCCGGAGGATTTTCGTGAAGGAAATCGGGATTTAGAGGGAGTCTAGAGGAGCTTGTTTCTTAGAGGATTTCTAGCACCGAAGAAATCCAGATCCGAGTCTTGCTGGATTAACAACAGGAGAGGGAGAAGAGAATTAGTCAAGCGAAGATGGCGGTCAATGGATTAAGGGATCAGGATAGATTGGATGGAGCATCCAATTTTTTCATCTGGAAGGCCAGTATCCTGGCAATCCTAGACAAACATCGCATCAAGGACTATGCGTTGAAAGTAGTTGCTCTTTCTGTCGACATTGATCCGTTAAAGAAGTAAGAGGAGGCCCAAGCGAAGGCCAAGTGCATGATCTTAGACGAGGTCAAAGATCATGTAGTACCACACATTACTCAGAAGGAAACATCAAGGGAGATGTGGGAGGCGTTGACCACCTTGTACCAGGTCACTTCTGTCCAACAGAAGATGCTATTAGAAAATTAGTTGAGAGAGTACTAGATGCAGAAGGGAGAAGAGATTGATCCCTTCCTTCTCAGATTACAAGGGATTCGAGACCAGCTGACTTCCATGGGGTCTACACCAGATGCTGAGTTCATGGTCAGGATTGCATAAATGAAGCCACTGAAGACTGGGAGACATTTGTCCAGAGCATCTTGCGCAGGGCTTCTCTCCCTAGTTGGGAAGAGATGTGGGCAACTCTTCAACAGGAAGAGATCAAACGGTTAACCAAGGCGGGAAGTAGCGACAAAGGAATCAAATTCAAGGAGGAAGAGGAGGATGCAACTCTTGCATCAACGGGACAACAAGGGCAACAAAAGTGGAAAAGGAAAGACATATCCAAAGTTGGATGCTTCAGATGTGGAGAACTGGGTCATTTCGCCACTCAACGCCCTCAGAAGAAGGGGAAGGAAGAGAAGTTTGACTCAGAGGTTGCTCCAACGAAAGCTAACGAGGAGGACGATGATGAGGATTGCGCCATGAGTGGTCATGCACCTCTAGAGAAGAGGTGGGGCAATATTGAGATGTAGTCGGGAGGACTACACAAGAGGGAAGGATTCTTGAGATGCCCAAACTCTTGGATCACATACGGCTACGAGACCTTAGTGATAGTAGTAGAATGACGAGAGTTAGTTGGTGCGAGGGATGATGGAGCGACAGTGGTAGAGGTAGAGTGCCAAAGTCTGAAGCAATGCAGTAGAGTGTTGAGTAGTGCGGGAGGCACAAAGCAGATACAACAGTAGCATCAGAGGGTCAAGATAGATTAGCAACAGAGGTAGCTTCAGCATCCAGGGACATTTCGACTGACCAACATGTCAGCTTTTGGGTGACTTTTTTCAGTGGCTTACTTCTCAGCAATTGAGTTGTAGTGCAACATTTAGTAGTGGTGCTATGGGAAGCATGATGCAGCATATTGAGAAGGAGTTGCAGTACAAATGTAGCAGTGACAGTGGCAATGTCATGGGCAACAGTACAAGATGCAGTAGTGCAGTGCATGAAGGGCAGCAGGCCAAGCATCAACAACACAGAGGACCGATGCCGTGGATCAGTGTGATACTTTTGTTGGGAAGTATTGCTAGAGCACATTTCTTGTGAAGAGAAAGTGTTGATTTTGGGTAGCACTGGATGTGCTCTAGCTCTGAAATTTTGTGGAGGGGCTAGAACACATGAGATCTCCAAGACCCATAAATCATTTGGTGAAATTCCATT
The DNA here is from genome assembly GCA_000404065.3 of Pinus taeda. Lineage (NCBI taxonomy): Eukaryota > Viridiplantae > Streptophyta > Pinopsida > Pinales > Pinaceae > Pinus > Pinus taeda. Next base: position 402,772 of record APFE030680230.1, read on the forward strand.
CGGATTGTGTTTTATTAAAATAATTAATATTTTTAATGGGGTTCCTAAGTCCAAACTTAGGAAAATAAAAATATTAATGGGTATTAATTATTGAAATTTCTAAGTCTGACACTAATTCTATCTCTCTTAGCAAACCCCGCTCTAGGGAATAGAATGACTGAACATTTGGTGTGATCTCCAAGTGACCCTCAAGCCTCCTCTTATACTTTTCCTGTTGACGATTCAATGATTGAGATTAAGTCCCTAATCAACGGCTAAGATTTGATCTAACTTGATCCATGTCTTTTGGATCACTCTAACACATATTTATATTAATACACATTAATATTTTATTTTCCTTAAGTCTCAGATCTAGTTTGATCCATGTCTTTTGGACCATTCTAACACAGATTCATATTAATACATATTAATATTTTATTTTCCCTAAGTTTAGACTTAGGGACTCCATTAAAAATATTAATTATTTTAATATCTCTTAATTTGTTTAGAATCTGCCCAAACCCTTTCTGGGTATTGGAGATCTCATGTGCCCCAATCTCTCCACCAAATTTTGTGGCTAGAGCACATCCGATGCTACCCCAAATCAACACGCCTTCTTAGCGAGGACTGTGCTCTAGCAATACTCACTGAGCAATGACTATTACTCTGATCATCCAGCATCGGTACCTGTGTTGATGCTAGGCCTTCCTGCCCAACATCCTTTGCACTGCTGCCTCCTGTATTGCCGCCCATGGTTCTGCCAGTGCCACTGCTGCATCTATACGACAACTCCATTTGCATTCGTGTTGCTGTTGGTCGTTTCTCCTAGCACTACATCCGCACTGCACCTCCTCTCATCATGCTGCATCGTGCTTCCCACTGCTGCACTGCCACTCAGTTAGTGAGAAGTAAGTAACTGTTCTCCCAACTGACCTCCCTGTTGGGCTAAAAGCACCCACTGATGTTGAAGCTCCCTCTCTCGCTGACAAGTGCTCCCTATCTCTGACCTCTGCGTTGCTGTAACAACTCCCTGCATCTCGCACCGTTGCACACCTCTCTGTGCCTTCCTGCACTGGTGCAACACTCCTGTGCCTCTCGCACTGCTGTAGCCTACTAGCTCTGTGCTGTCTCGGCACTCCTGCACTGTAGCTCTCTCTACTGCTCCATCTACATCTGTCTCTACCCACTCAGCTAGTCCTGTTACTCTTCGTCGGGGCTCCCGTAGCAACGTCTAATCAAAGAGGCTAGGTAGCTCAAGGATCTTGCCCCTCATCACCTGTAGTCCGCCTGACTACAACTCCATGTCTCCCCACTTCCACTCAAGTGGTGTGTGTGCACTCATGGCACAGTGATCATTTGTCAAAACTTCCTTCTCTGCCCATTCTGGCGCTGCCTTAGTCTCGAAAGACTCTCCCTTACTATTCTTCCTTAGGCACTGGGTTGCATAATGACCCATCTCCCCACAGTGGAAGCACTTGATCTTGGAGAGATCTTTCTTCTTTCGCTTCTGCTGCTTTCCCTCAGATGCTAGGGGCACATCGTCTTCCTCCTGGTTGACCTTGATCCCTTTGCTATTGCTACCTGTCTTTGATTGCCATCTGATCTCTTCCTGGTGAAGAGCTGCCCACATCTCGTCCCAAGGTAGGAGAGCCCACTCTTCTGAGACAACATTCAGGGCTATCCTCACCATAAGCTCCTGATCCGGTGTCGCTCCTATAGTAGTCAACTGATCTCGGATCTCATTCAGTCCTCCGAGGAAGGAGTCAATCATTTGACCCTTCTTCATCTAATACACCCTCATCTGGTTCTTGAGTAGCATATTTCTTTGCACAGAAGTATGCTGGTACAGGGTTTTGAGAGCCTCCCACATCTCAACTGCCGTTTCCTTCTCGGTTACATGTGGTACCACATGATGCTTGACCTCGTCAAGGATAATGCACTTGGCCCTCGCCATCGCCTCTTCGTACTTGTCATTATCATTTGGGTCGACTAGGATAGCTATTATCTTCAAGGCGAAGTTCTTGACACAATTCCTATCAAGCACTGATTTTGGCCTTCCAGACTACAAAGTTCGATGTTCCATCTAGTCTATCTTGGTCTTGTTGACTGCTGGAGTAGCACCTGACGATTATGTGACGACTCCATGCCCAAGGATGATCTAGAGGACACTTGTACCATCAGATGTCATCAGTCAACAGAGTTTTTTAACTCTCCTTCTATCTTCTCATCATATTTCTTCTTTGTACCCAGATTCCACACCCTACGGGGAATTGTAATAAGTGATGCTAGTATGATGTTTCTTGAATTTGTAACAGGCCTAGGATGTGGACTCGATCAGCAAACGAGTACACCTTGGAGTGTTTTTTTTATCCGGTGAATTATCCCTTTCGTTTCCTTTCTTTTTCAGAGGGGGATAATTCTCTGGATTTTTTCACTCGTGCACACCCCAA
>APFE030680232.1:37616-107845 GCA_000404065.3 Pinus taeda
CCTTCATGATCTGTCCCTTCTTGGTAGTCCATCTTTAGGGTTTCTTCCTCCCCTTCTTATGTTTGTAATGCTTCATACCTATTCATCTCTTGACTTGTAGTTGGCTGGTCTTTCCTACCTTTCTGCTGGGGTTCTTTGGTGGGTCGTTTCTTGTGTTTTACGTCTTGAAACCCCTCATCATCTTCATTAGTTTTCCTTTGTTGCTTAGTCTTTCTTTCTTCTTCCTCTGCATTTAGAGGGAATTCCTTAAAAAGGTGCCCATATTCATGGCATTTTCTACATCTAAATGGTATGTGTTGATAGTACAAAACCTGTTGCCAGACCTCCTCATGATACTTGAGTTCAACAGTACCTGGTATAGGGTTTGCAATGTTCATGTATACACATATTCTTGCATACGAGGTGTATCTCCCTCTTTTTGTTGATTCTGCTATCTTAATGAAATTATCTATGGTGTTCCCTATTCCTTCAAGAATCTTTGGGTCCCACAAATCCATAGGTAGTCCAAACACTCTAACCCATACCAGTGCTGCTAGGAATTTTTCTTGGTCCGAGTTATAGCATTCCTCGCAATACCTCATGAATAACCCTTCATTATTATGGAAATATGGTCCTTTTTCAAACACTTTCTCTTTATCTTGCAGGTTTGAGAAGATTATCATGAAAAAACCACGTGCTCCCAGCTTCAGTTCAATGTGGCCGCATGGCTGCCATTTCTGCTAGATCCATCTTATTAGTTCTTTTTTTGAGGGCTAGACTCCGATGAACTTACAGATAAATGCATGATCTTTCATGTAACTTCGGTACCTTTCCAGTTTGATCATCAGAATGACAAACCTCGATTTCTCCACTGCACAGGGTAGACATCTTCCTTTGCTTCCTGCTTACCAACGTGCACCCAGAACTGGTCCTAGTGGTCTTTGAGCAGCCTCCTCTTTGTTGTTACTGGTTCCTTCTCCCGCTGTCGCATCCCCGTAGGAGGGGATCTCTCCCCTCCTAGTCTCCTCTATCATTTCTGTAACTTCTGTCCACTTTTGACCGTCTATTCACTAGTTTTTCGAGGTGTTTCACGCCGCCTACCTCATGGCCGCAGGGTCATTAGGGTTGTAGAGCTCCAATAATCCCTCATCATTATCCTATAAATGTAACCCTTATTTGTTTGTGAATATATAAATAAAAACATCTTCCCTAGCTTTATATATTCCATTCATCCCAAAATACCATACAACTTTTACTGTAAGTCAGAGATTTTATAGTCTATTGCAAACGGTGCAGCATTTTATCTAAATAATTGCAAATTGGGTGTTATCACAATTTTAGTCTATAATTTTTAAAGCGCTAACAATGGGAGTGTCAACGATAAATTTTTAATAAACAGGGAAAAGCGTTGATAATGGGAATACCAGCGTTATTGTAGCAATGAAAGCTTAAAAATGCGCTGACAAAGAGAGTGTCAACGTCATTGTGTGTTTTAAAAAAATAATAAAAAATGTGCTAACAATGGGAGTAGTAGTGCATTTTTTGTAAAAATGGTGAGTTAAAGCTTTGTTTTTTTTCCTGTAAAACACAGTAATTTCAAATACTCTTTCCAAACAAATGAGAACTAATTTTTCAGAATTAAAAGATATTTTTGTCCGTAATATACCTATTTAGAAAACCTCTTTCAATTTTCTAATGACTATATGGTTTTGGAGTTTCAAAGGTATCACTAGACTCTATTATTTAGGAATTCGTGAGGAAACAAATCATGGATAGTTGTTGACTTGGATGCCACCTCATCAAATTTGACTTGGTGATCCTTATCTCCAGCCATGACTCTAGCACCCATATTATCTTTAGATGTAGATAGGATTGGAAAGTTTTATATACATGTATTTGAGATGTACGTTGTGATTTTTAGACTTTGTAAATAAATCTTTGCTAGAAACATGTTTTTAGTTAGTTTGTTTTTTGTTATAAAGAGAGGGACTGTGTAATGAAGAAGGTGTTGTAAATTTTTGACAAAACTTTGATATATTTTGTATACAATTTGACATTAATATAAGCTACTGTGACCGGTGTTATTTGTTCATAAATTCATAGATTCTTGTCTAATGGTTTTCTGGTCTTTCTTCTAGTAATTGTTATCTCTTTTGTTTCATAATATTTTCCACATGTCTTCTACATTTTGGAAATTAAGTTATATTAAAGTTGAACTATGTTTGTCAGCTCCATGTTACTAATGTCAAACTTCTATAAGTTTTCCACTTAGATATCTTCAACAAAATTCATTAATTGCTCTGTTATTTGGTATTTATCTCTACTTACTTCTATCGCAGTTAAATGATAAATTGTCTAAGAAAGTTGTTGCTACCCTACCTTTGTATTTTGTTCATATAGCCTGTAAGCAATAACTTGTTATCAAATAGACTCCATGACCGATCGTTTTTCTGTCCTTTTCCATACTAATGTTGCTCAAATCCAATTAGATCTAGTTAACTAGTTGAATACGTAACCAACTATTTTCACTGAGTTATAGAAGGGATCCCCCTTCGGATTGAAAGGGTCGACTTTCAATTCAAAAGATTGGTTAGAGGTTACCTTAGAGTATTTCCCATAGTCAGGGTTTTCTCTAAGTGATAACATTTTGGTGCTGTTGTCGGGGAGTCAAAGATATATTCTCCTTGAATGATTTGATTGTTTAAGATTAGATCTCTGACGAAAAACAAATATTTGGACATCAATTTTGACTACGCGATTTTTCTATGGCAACTCCATTTTCAAGAATCCAGAGTTAGAAACTTCCATGGCGAATCCATTTCCAATAGGATTCGTAGCTCAAGAGTCTCACTAGTGACTCCATTGATTCTAGAATGACGAGCTGAGCTATTGATATAGGTACTTCATCAATTGAGATAACAAACTATGTTATAGACCGTGGTTCTCTTCAAGGTTTTAATGAATGGATTAATATGTTTTCCAATGATGAATTGCATGAGGTTTCTCTTCATTTATATCTTGTTTTTTCGATTCATGTAACATTTTTAATCAAGAATATAAGATTAATTGTTTAGAGAGAATTGTTGAAGAATTTCAGTTAGAACAAGAAGCCTTGTTGATTTAGAGAAAACATCAAGATTTGTCTTACCAAAGTCATTATGTAGGAAATTCTATTCAACATCAAAATGAAGATATTCTCCTAAAAATTGAGGTTGAAAATGTATGTGATAGTTTTGTAGATACTTCACATACTTTTTGTTATGATTGGAGTTGTCAACTTGATGAAGGATTGACTATTGCAAATTCCTATGAAAAGCAATGGCTTGTTAAAATTCATTCACACTCAGATTTAGAAGAAGTAGGAATGGGAGATCAAGAGGTTATTTTTTATTATACAAAGGATTTTGATTTACCCATATATGATAAGTATGATGATTATGATGAGGATGATTGACACAAGAAACCAATAGAATTCCTTTTATCGGGAAGTAGTCATTTGCATCAACCTTATGAAAACAATGAGCCAATGTATGACAACTATCAAACAAACTCACAGGAAGGTAGTGAAGAATATCATAATAAGTTATTAGATCAATCAACTATGTTTTCTCTACAAGAAAATGTTCATCATCAGTTTCAAGAAAGCGGTGAACCTATATTTGACGAAAATGAGTTTCCTTTTTCTTTCTAGGATCCTGTGGCAGTTTACATGGAGTTAATTAAACATCATATGTCTTTACCTTCATAAGAACAAGATCCAAGGATTGTATATATGAGATACCAAATATATTATTATTATTATTATGCTTATTAATTTTTCCTATCCTATTTTCCAAAAAATGGATGTAGGATACAGTTAATAGGTTCACTGTTTTCGTGGTCACATTGGAGTTTTGATATCAATTGATTTAGAAATGGTTCTTAGTAGCATAGAGTAGGATGTTTTTGAATAAGCTCAACACTCTTAGCATCGTTTGAGCATTTCTTCCAAAAGTTTCGATTTCAGTTTTCAACATTTTTTTCAGTTTAATTTTCAACAGTACAATTTTCTCTTTCGGCAATGTGCAATCGTGATTTTTAGTTTGTAGAGTTTGATTTTAGTCGGTTGCAATTCAAGTTACAATGCAAGTTGCAAGTTGCAGTTGCTGAGTTGGTATCCGTCCAATGGATCAGGCTCTAGTTTATAGGGTTATTGTTGCCATCTACGATTGAAAACATCCCCATGAAGCCAACTGTTATCACAATTTTAGTCTATATTTTTTAAAGAACTCACAACAAGAGCGTCAATGATATATTTGTAATAAACACAGAAAAGCGCTAATAATAGGAATATCAACATTATTGTAGTTTTGAAAGTTTAAAAATGCATTGACAATCAGAGTGTGAGCGTTATCGTGTGAGGAAAATGTGCTAAGAACAGGAGTAGCAACTCATTTTTTGTAGAAATGTTGAGTTAAAAATCCATTTTTTCCTGTACAACACAGTAATTTAGTACATGTTTTGCAAACAAATGAGAACTATTTTTTCAAAACCAAAAGATTATTTTGTCTGTAATGGACGCATTTTAAAAAGCCTCTCTCGGTTTTCTAACAACTATTACAGTTTTGGAGTTTTGAAGGGATCCCTATACCTTAACTTTTAGGAATTCGAGAGGAAAAATCTCATGGATAGTTGTTGACTTGGATGCCACCTCATCAAATTCGACTTGGTGATCCTTATCTCTAGCCATGACTCCAACAACAACATGAAGTTTAGATGCATATAGGATTCGAAAGTTTTATATGCATGTATTTGAGATGTACTCTGTGATTTTTAGACTTTCTAATTAAACCTTTGCTAGAAACATGTTTTTAGTTAGCTTGTCTTTTCTTATAAAGACATGGACTGTGTAATGAACAAGGTGTTGTAAATTTTTGAAAAAACTTTGATATATTTTGTATACATTTTGACATTAATATAAGCTAGTGTGACTGGTGTTATTTGTTCAGAAATTCATAAATTCCTGTGTGATGGTTTTCCGGTTTATCTTCTAGTAATTGTTATCTCTTTTGTTTCATAATATTTTCCCATATGTCTTCTACATTTTGGAAATTAAGTTATTGAAGCTGAACTCTGTTTGTCAACTTAGTTTTACTAATGCCAATCTGCTATATGTTTTCCTCCTAGATATCTTAAACAAAATTCATTACTTGCTCTATTTTTTGGTATTTATATCTACTTGCTTCTATTACAGCTAAATGATAAATTGTCTAAGAAATTTGTTGCTACCTTGCTTTTGTATTTTGTTCATATAGCTTGTAAGCAGTAACTTGTTGTCAAATAAACTCCATGCCCAATGGTTTTTTCTGTCATTTTCCATACCAACACTGCTCACATACAATTAGATCTAGTCAATGTGTTGAATACATAATTGGTTATTTTGACTGAGTTATAGAAGGGAGCCCCATTCAGATTGAAAGAGCTAACTTTCAATTCAAAATATTAGTAAGAGGTTATCTTAGAGTTTTTCTACAACCAAGGTTTTCTCTAAATGATAACACTTGGAAATATTATATTTTTTCCCTTAAACAACTTTACAATTCTTTTTTTTTTTATGTCCATAACTTATTATGGCTTTTAATCCATAAAATTAGATAACTACTAAATTATTACTCAAGGCTAAGAATGCCTATTGAAAATTGTCAGATATTATAGTTTTTCTCATTCATTTTTTCCGCTGCTAGAATATTATGGCCTTTAATCCATAAAATTAGATAACCACTAAATTCTTATTCAAGGCTATAAATGCCTCTGTCTAGAAAAAATTGAATGTCTTGACTAAATCATTTTGAAGTGAAATTATAGGTGTCCTGACATCCACTAGCCGGTTTCATTTTTTCTAAAAATATTACAATTGGATTAGGTGAGCAACACTATGAAGACTCGAAATTTTATAAGTAAACAAACAATTTCAACACTCGACATTCACCGAGATGAAAAATAAGACATTTCAATCTTGTTTTGGTGATTAACATTAATAACACATTTTTGTTTGTTTATTTGTTTGGTTTAAATTTACTGTTTAAAGTTTCAATTGATTTGGTGTTGAGAAGTATTGTTTTAACTTTTGGATATCTGTTGTTTTGGAGCATGTTTCATTCTAACTTATTGGGTTGGATATCTATTGTTTTAGTGTTGGAAAATTTAATTCCTACTTGTTTTAGTTGTGACTTTTTATGTAAAAGAGGTTGTTCCTATCCCTTAGGGTTGTTATATCTAGATGTTCCTAGATTGGTGTATGGTTGAAATATTCTCTCAATAGGTGATTTTGTATCCAAGATAGTCTACCTATCTTGAAACAACACTAAATATATTTATATGTAACTTGATTTAATGTGAATACACAAGATAGTGTGCATGATAGAAATTTAACTTGGTATCAGAGTAGGTCTGGTCCTTACTCCCTCATGGGAGGGCCCAGGTAAATCCCGTGAAGAATAAAAGTAAGATTGATGGTGGATGAAGCTACCATATTCGTTGAGTGTTGTTGAAGCCCATATCTTAGAAAGAGTGTCGAAGGCATAGAACACTATTCATGTAGTTGGGCCAAGAGCGTTGATCTCTTCGCTGTAAGCTACGTGCTTTTGAGAAGAGTCGACGGTGCCTGCTCATTGGAAAGGTGCAAGCTTGTTCGAGATTTTAAGTCGAAGGTGGCTGTGTTGGTGTACATGCACTTAGACTAGCTGTGTTGGTGTACATACACCTAGATTAGCTCCAGTTAACTTTTTGCTTGCATGTGGCACATGTACACATTAACATAAGATAAAGCACACTTAGCTTTAGTTAGCTTTAGTTATTGCATGTACAACTAAGCTTAACTTAGTTGATTTTATGTATTTATTCTAAAACTAATATTGTAGAATTGATTTTTCATTATTTTCTCAATTCTTGCTCGCTTCCTTCCTTCTCTTGCAAGCTTGTTTATTGTTTTGCAGATCTAGATCTGTGTATCTCAAAATCTTACATGGTATCAGAGCATTGGGATTTGTAATCAGTGCACAAGCAATTTTATTTGCAGGTTCAGAAGATTGAAGCAACAACAAAGAATGGAGTCTAAATTGGAGTTTCCACAATCGACAATTCTCACTCCATATAATTATTTCGAATGGAAGCCAAAGATTCAACTTCATCTCAGAAGTAGAGGCTTATTTCGAATAACCATGGAAACGGAAGTTGAACCAACATCGACAATGGAGAAAACAAGATATTTCAATCGCATGGATGAGGCCTTCGACATCCTATGTTTATCTATTTCTCCAGAACTGCTATTTCATGTTGAATCATGTTCAACTCCAAATGAAGTATGGAAACTTTTGGAAGGATTGTTTGGAAAACAGGATGAAATGCAAGGTCACATTCTCGAAAATGAGTTAAACTCATTAAATCCTAGAAACTTTGAGAACATTAAAGATTTTTTCACAAGGTATAAAGCCTTGTTGGTTCAGCTGAAAGGATGCGGGATCGACAAATCCAAGCAAGAAAATCAATTGATTCTTTCCATTTTATCAAAACTTGGTCCAGAGTATGCAGTATTCGTCTCTACATTCCACACAGTCAGATCTCCAACTGGTGCAGCTTGGAAGATGCCCTCACTGGATTCTTTTATTCAGTCTTTGATGCATGAGCAAGATAAGCTCATCAAAATGGGCACACTTAAAAATTCCAAAGCGCATGCACTTACTATGCATGCAAATGGAAAGGCAAATTCCAAAGACCATCAGAAAGGAAAAGGGAAGAAGGATCCTGATCTAAGAAAGGGAGGACATCCCAAACCCCCTGATGGATCATCTGGCTCAAAGGCAAGGAAAGGAACGAAAGGGCAATCAATGTGCAATTATTGCCACCGTGGTTTTCATCCTGAATCTGCATGCATGAAGAAGACTATAGATCTTATGGCGCAGACACTCCAGCAACACAATCTTGGAAACCACATTCCTGAGAATGCTAAGAAGAAGTCTGGAGAAAAAGCACCAGATCCAAGAGGTAACGAGCATGCTTTGATTGCTCTTCATTCTGCACCACAAGAGTGGATCATCGATTCAGGAGCTTCACATCATATGGCTTCTTCAAAGGAATCCTTTTCTTCTCTACATGCATACTCAGGTCCTCCCATTCTCATGGGGGATAATTCTACAGTTGCAGCAACTGGACAAGGAAGAGTGCAATTCGAAGATGGAAGTTTTGAAAATGTCTTGCATATTCCAAGGCTTTCTATGAATCTTCTCTCATTGTATCAGATGACACACACAAGCAGCGGAAGGAAAGTGGAATTTACCCCAGATTCCGTGAGCATTTATGACATGCAAAACAATTTGAAGATTGCATCTGGCAAGGTAAATGATCAATCTCGTCTGTATACATTTTCTAATTTTGTTCCTCAATCAGATTCTATTTTACTACTTACTTATGCAAATGAAGAAAGTAGGATTTGGCACGAGAGATTTGGGCACTTGAATTTCAGATATATGCAACAACTTAGTAAGCAAGGGATGGTCAAAGGATTGCCAACCATTGAATTTTCAGATGGTGTTTGTAATGGATGTGCTCTTGGAAAGCATCCACAAGAAAAATTCGAGAAGGGGCATGCATGGAGAGCCTCTTCACTTTGGAACTTGTACACAGTGATCTCATGGTCCATTTCGGTGCTTTCAATGAGCAAAGCAAGATATGTGTTGTCATTTATAGATGATTACACGAGATTCACTTGGGTTTACTTCTTGAAACTCAAGTCTGAAGTTTTTCAACATCTAAAGATTTTCAAAGCGCATGCAGAAAATCAGTCTGGAAAACGCATCAAGATACTCCGCACAGATAATGGGATGGAATATGTCAACAAAGATATCAAGAGTCTTTGTGATGAAGCAGGCATATAGTTGTAGCATACAGTTCCTTACACTCCACAGCAAAATGGCGTGACTGAAAGTAAAAATCGATCTTTGAAGAGATGGCTAATTGCATGTTGCATGCAAGATCTCTTCCGTTGAAATTATGGGCCGAAGCTATTAATTGTGCCTCATACATCCAGAACAGATCTCCTCATAAATCTGTTACTGGAAAAACACCTTTTGAGGCTTGGACTAGCATGCAACCTGAAGTTAGTCATTTCCGCATTTTTGGATCTCGAGTATGGGCCCGCATTCCTCCATAGAAGAGAAAGGCTTTGGAGCCTCAAAGTAAAGCATGCATGTTTGTTGGATATTCTGATGAAGTCAAAGGGTACAGATTGCTTGATATCCACACTGAAGAGCTCTTTATTGAAAGGAGTGTAAAATTTGACGAAGATATTTCGCATGCACTAGTAGATGAACTTGTTACCAAGTTTCCATCACCACTCATTGATGAGTATGCAGATGAAACTTCAGACCAACATTCTGATGACGATGAGTCTCTTCCTATGACCCCTGTTAGACCACCAGTTTTTGAACATCGAGATCATACTTCTGCACGGAGTTCGGAAGATTCTCGACCACCTTCAACACAAAAATGGCGCAGCATGAGTGATATCCTTGATGATCCTGCCTCTATCCCTCTGTTTGAGGAAGATCCGCAAGAACTCTTAGCTATGGAGCCATCCATGCCCATGCATGCTTATATGATGCATGGATCTGATCCACAAACTTATGCAGAAGCAAATGGGCATCCTAAATGGGAAGTCGCCATGGATGAGGAATATAACTCTCTCATTGAGAACCAGACTTGGGATTTGGTTCCGCTACCTTCAAATCGAAAACTTATGAGATGCAAGTGGGTTTACTGGACCAAGAAAGCATCAAATGGCCAAGTTAGTCGATATAAGGCACGATTGGTAGCAAAAGGTTTTCAGCAAGTACATGGTGTTGACAATGATGAGACTTTTGCTCCAGTGGCAAAAATGGATTCCATTCGGCTAGCTCTCTCCATTGCAGTAGCAAGAGGATGGGAGGTGCATCATATGGATGTGAAGGATGCCTTTCTTCATGGTGATCTCGAGGAGGAAATCTACATGGAGAAGCCACTGGGATACATGCAGAATTCATCTCTGGTATGCAAACTAAAGAAGTCTCTCTATGGCCTCAAGCAGGCACCTAGAGCATGGTATGCGAAGATGGATTCTTATTTGTTATCTCAAAATTTTGTACACTGCAAATCTGATTCCAATGTTTATTTTCTGAAGAAAATTGACTCCTTGTTGATCATAGTACTCTACGTAGATGATCTTTTGATAACGGGTAGTTCAGCTTCTGTCGTTACTAACATCAAAACTGCATTGCATAAGCGGTTTTCTATGACCGACATGGGCTTGCTAAATTTCTTCCTTGGACTAGAGATCCATCAACATGATTCTGGCATTACCATTTCTCAACCAAAATATGCTAGAGATCTTTTGGCACGATTTCACATGAGTGACTGCAAGCCAGCAGCCACACCTTTCTTATCAGGGATAAAGCTTGAGAATGGCAAAGACACACCATTGGTTGATTGCACATTGTATTGCCAGCTTGTGGGAAGTCTTCTTTATCTCACTCACTCCCGCCCTGATCTCTCCTATGCTGTCGGAGCAATTTCCAGATACATGCAGGAGCCACATGAGTTACACTGGAACGCTGCAAAGTGCATCCTTCGATATGTCCAGGGGACAATCACCTATGGGATTCATTATGCAGCCAATTGTTCTTTGAATCTCATCGGGTTCATAGATTCAGACTGGGCTGGCGACACCATTGATCGCAAGTCTACTTCTAGTTATGTACTTAGTTTGGGATCCGGCCCAATTTGTTGGTCAAGTAAGAAGCAGGTTGCCATTGCTTTATCATCAGCAGAGGCCGAGTATAGAGGAGCAATCAATGCCACTATTTAGGAAATTTGGCTACAACATTTCCTATCTGAGCTTGGGATTAGTGTCCATCATCCAACTGTCATTTGGTGCGATAATCAAAGTACGCTAAAGTTTTGCAGACATCCAGTGCAGCGGCAGCGTACCAAACACATCGAGATCCAGATGCACTTCATTAGAGAACTCATTCATGATGGGATCATCGATCTTCAGTACTGTCCTAGTTCCGAGCAGATTGCTGACATCTTCACCAAGACTTTCACTGAGCAGAAGTTTCGATTCCTGCGAGATCATCTCGAGGTGAAGGACACGACTGTCTAGCAGTTGTCTTTTCTCTACTTTTGCATTATATTTTGAGGGGGGGTTTTCTTCCCACTGGGTTTTCCCTCTTTCCTACTTTTTTATGCATTGTATATGGGTACCTAAAATGGCCGTGTTGCCGGGACTCATTCATTTTGCATCACACTCACCTAAGTTATGCTTAAGGGGGGTGTTGGTGTACATGCACTTAGACTAGCTGTGTTGGTGTACATGCACCTAGATTAGCTCCAGTTAACTTATTGCTTGCATGTGGCACATGTACACATTAACATAAGATAAAGCACACTTAGCTTTAGTTAGCTTTAGTTATTACATGTACAACTAAGCTTAAGTTAGTTGCTTTTATGTATTTATTCTAAAACTAATATTGTAGAATTGATTTTTCATTCTTTTCTCAATTCTTGCTCGCTTCCTTCCTTCTCTTGCAAGCTTGTTTATTGTTTTGCAGATCTAGATCTGTGTATCTCAAAATCTTACAGGCTGCTGTAGGGCGGATCTGTTGGAGGGATGATCCACTGCGTTGACCAATCGTGCTGACCACCTAGTGGTGAGGTCACGCTCCTGGAATGCCTGCATTGGTGCTGACTGTGGCTGAGTGATAGAGTCACGTGAATCTACATTAGATGTTTCTTGTGGCTAGGTTTTTGCTCGTCTGTTGTGTTTTTTTTTCTTTGGTGTGCTATCGGTTTTATAAATTGGTACAGGTTGAGAAAACAACCTATGCATCGAGAAAAGCATTATGCTACTTTTAGAGTTGTGAAGAGTTGCGATACTATTTGGTGTAATCATGTTGTTGGTGAAGTGTGTTGCTACATTAATCCACATACGTGAACGTTTCCTGTAGCAGCACAATTGTACTGGAAGTTTAATTTAGTTATAGAGTTGTGGATAAGTGTTGAAAAATATAACGACCAATGTGTATGGTCAATATGAAGTTGAAAATTGTAGCGACCAGTGGCTGTTTGACTGGTGTGACTGACGCATTGAGTGGATCTATGTGTAGAGCCAGCAGATAGGGTATACAAATTTGCTGTAAGTAGCACATTGAAGCCCCAGTGGATCGCATTGAAGCACTAGCGAGGAATTGCTGAGATCTGTGATTTGTGTGGCACCCCATGTGCATCGTTTTGTTTAGCACCTAGATCGAGAGATTCAACATCTAGATCTATTTTTCAGTATGATAGAAGACAATGTGCATTATTGAATTTTAATTTGGCATCAAAGCAGGAGCATTATTTGCACCACTGTTGAATGTGATGGATTATGGCATTTGTTGCCTCAGTGCGTCACTGTCGAATGAGATGGATTTTGTGATTCGTTACTTCAATGCGTGATGAGATTATTGTCCTCGTTGGCAAAAAAACATGATTATTTTCTTTCTTTGTAAAGAGTGGGTCGAGCAGTGGAGTTCCTGTACACCTGGAGGTTCCGATCAGTATATTTTGCTGAGGCCTGCGAGTGTAGTGTGGAAGGCGACGATGGTTGACTGGTGTTCAAGGTGGTTGTGTTGCTAGAGGAGAACACCCAAAGGGAGTAGTTTCCCGCAAGCATGGTGATGGGGCTGTTGGTGCTATTGAGGGAACCGTTGTTAATTCGGGAGTCAATTTTCCGCAGGACACCTCGATTTTTGTTTTAATACGATTAAGGTTTTTTTTATATATAGTTTTTGGACCCTTATCTGTCATAAATATAAGCTTTGCGCAAGGTAGGGGTGAAGGTGAATATGTCTTGGAAGTTTTTAAGCGCGGAGTGAGGGTAAGCCAAGAAAATTTTGGGATTGGTTAAGTTGGTTCTGTGGTGAGCCTTGGTAGTTACATTGAGTCCTTTAGTGCAAAAATTGAGCCTTGGTGGCTGAGAGCTCTTGTTGGCATGGTAAAACCCAGAGCATAGTTATGGGTAATCCCTAAAACCCATGATGATGATGGACGGGGATTTGCAAGTACATGTACATGTATGCAGTTATAACGGTTGACATAACCATGCATTCGAAGGCCATCCTAGTAGACTAGTGGTTCCAGCTGTTCGCATCCATGCATTCTGGTGGATGGTTGCTCCTTTATATGGACATCAACATATTCTTTTGTTATGCTTGACCACAACTAGACTTTACAGATTGATATCGAGACAAGTAGTCATTAAGGGGGAGTGTTTGAAAACATAACTCCTACTTGTCTCAGTTGTGACTTTCTATGTAAAAGAGGTTGTTCCTATTCCTTAAGGTTGTTATATCTAGATGTTCCTGGATTTGTGTGTGGTTGAGATATTCTCTCAACAGATGATTATGTGTCCAAGATAGTCTACCTATCTTGAGACAACATTAAATGTATTTATATATAACCCTATTTGATGTGAATACACAAAATAGTGTGCATGATAGAAATTTAACTTTGAGAAACTGTCTCACTCTGACTAGTAAGGTGGCTCAAGGTACATTTTTGAATCAGAATATCGTTAGGTCAGGTTGCGTGCAGTATTGATTATTTTAGAAAATATGCCGGAAAAATATTTCCAAATGTTATAAAAGAGAGACTATGGCATTGTTCCATATGTATCGACCGAAAACTAATGCATATTTTCGGAGAATTTCCCTTTTCCAAGATTGATCGAGGTTTCCCTAGGATTTAATGAAGGATACAGGCTAAGCCTCGATAAGGCTTATAGGGTTCTTATGGCAAGATTCATCCCTCAATGACTCCAATCCAATGATGCATAAGGTCCCAAGCGATTTTCTAAATACTACAATATAAGATTTTGGTAGAGATTTATTTTAATCTATTTTTTTGACTTATTTTAATCTAGATAAATGTCTTTCGGAATAATCACATCATTAGAATTTGGTCTACATTTTGAACAACCAATGTGGTTTATCCTCAAGACAAGGTGAAAGAAATCATACAATCTTCAAGAATAAATAGTAAGGATGCATCATTGCCCAAGGTTAGCCATTGGAGAATAGTCAAACAAGTAAATAAAATATTATTTTTATTTAAAAAGTAGTTTTAATATTTTAATATTATTTAAAATCCAAAAAATTAGATATAAATTATTTAATATTCTTAATTTAGTTATAGTATAGAAAATAGGATTACGAATGTTGTTAAGAAAATTAATAAGGGGGTTAAAAATAGGTGTTTATGTAATATTAGATAATGATGAGGTGCAAGGATAAGAGATTTGGTTCAAAATAAGCTAAAGAGAGGTTTCAAAATAATCTGAACGGGGATAGGAGTTAATAAATATCATAAATTTATAAAATAGTAATAAGGAGTAATATAATGATAAGAAAACCCATAAAATAAGAAGGGGGTAAGGAAAAGCTATAAATAAAAATAGGGAGATTATAAGTAATATTAAAACTAATAAGGTTTGGATCTAAATAATATGCATTACAAGGAAAAAAAGAGGTTAAATACTATTGAATTAATTAGGAGTTCAATAATTGATATTAAATAAGTTAAAAATAGGATTAAAAGTGATGAATCAAAATTAGGGTATATGTTATAAATAAAGGGAGTTTGAGCATTTATTTTAATTAAGTTACAAATAATATGTTATACATAAATAAAAATAAAAAGAGGAAAATATAAAAGGGGAAGAAAAGACAAGAGGATCAAAAGGAGAGGGTGAATCCAACTTTTACTCAATTTCCAACTATCATCTCTGTTGAGATTCCTAGCATGCCTTTCAATCTCAATATCCTCTCTAAGCTTTCGATGGTGGAAATGGTCAACCCTAGCAATGACTCTAGAATCCTCAATACAAATATGGTGCTTGGAGATCTCCGTATGCTCGGCTAGATTTATAGCGTTTCCTTACCCCCTTATTATTTTATGGGTTTTCTAATCATTATATTACTCCTTATTACTACTTTATGAATTTATGATATTTATTAATTCCCATCCCCTTTTAGCTTATTTGGAAACCTCTCTTAACTTATTTTTGAACGAAATCTCTTATCCTTACACCTAATCATTATCTAATATTACATAAACAACTATTTTTAATTTAGCCCCCCCTTTATAACTTTGTTTTTATTTATTAAACACCTATTTTTAACCCCTTGTTCATTTTCTTAACAACATCTGTAATCCTAACTTCTAATTTATAACTAAATTAAGAATATTAAATAATTTATATCTAATTTTTGGGATTTTAAATAATATTAAAATATTAAAACTACAACTAAATAAAAATAATATTTTATTTACTTGTTTGACTATTCTCCGATGGCTAGTTTTCAAAGGCTAACCTTGGGCAATGATGCATCTTTACTATTTATTCCTAAGATGGTAGGATTTCTTTCACCTTGTCATGAGGATGAACCACATTGGTTGGTTCAAACATCTACCAAATCCTAATAATATGATTATTTCGAAATACATTTATCTACAATATAGATCACAACAATCTCATCTACCATTATTTTAATCTATTATTTTTAATTAAAACAAAGATGTTTCTATAAGAGAAAGTTCCCCACTATATCATTCTGCAAATTCAATCATGGCATGTATTTTTTCTATGTCTAACTTCCTCTGTGCCTTTTGTCTAAAAACCGATGAATCTCTGGCAGGTAGTTCAGTCCTATTTTCTAGCCTAAATCTCGTTTGAGCTGCTGAACTCCCATTGCTGATGTTCCAATCCAGTGATTGCTGGTATGGATTTATTGGATTCTTGACAAAAAAAAAATTGGTCTTGACTTAGAGAGAGTTTCTAGCTATTGAGGGGTTGATATTCACAATTAAAAACACAAATTTGTATAATGTAAAATGAAAAGCACAAAAATATACAAAAATGTCATCAAATTTTCATTTTACTTTTCATTTCACCAACTAAAATATTCGAAATTCCAATCATAGTCCATAGTTATTTCTCCGATCAATGGACGAGGATTTGAAATTCCAAACCTAGTCCATAGTTATTTCTCTCTTAATGGATGTTTAAATTTTCATTTCACCAACCAAAAGGATTTACAATTCCAGACCTAGTACATAGTTATTTCTCCAATCGGTGGGCGTCGGTACTTATACCGCATGAAGCTGCACAGCAATTTCTGGTAGTACTCATGCTACAATTGATTGTACATATTATATTTGCACAAAATGCAATAAAAAAATATAAAATCACCTAACTGACATTGTATACAACGACCTGACCTTAATATGGTCCTACACTATTGAATTAATAAATGGATTAAGATATTGGTTTTTCTCACAATATATCTATGATAAAATATTGCTCGTATTTGTATAAAAAATTGACAATGTTTGTTTATGATTATATTCTATCATATAAAGTGTGCGTTGTTGGCTTAAAATGAACGTCTTGCGCACTATGTGATTTTATAACGCTGAGTGTCGTGTCGCTTCTGAACTCCCTTAAAGAAAATCCCCCGTGGAGGTCCTCATGGTGGGTGTCCATTCCCTTTATGAGAATTAAGCCGAATACTTGAATGAACGCTACATGAAGTAGGTCCCCAACTTTATTTTATTGTGGAGATATATTTATAGTGATCCAAAAACAGGAAAGAGTATATATCTGATCTAGAATCCAGAGGCTGATATCATATTTGTGGCGCCTAAAATGTCAAACCGTACACAGGAAATATTTAATCCACCCACATAACGTTATAACTATGCTCGATTAGTAGTATGGCATTGAGGTTTTTTTAATTTAATGCGTTAACTTAGTTGCCAAAAGGATTAGTTGCAATGTTCATACGTCAGAGACTTGCGTGTACAGTAATGTATAGTTAACGATACACAACGTACCATAACAAAAACCGATTGATTACGATTGATTACGTAGGGAAATAAAGGTGGAGTTGTTTATTGAGGTGGTAATTTTGTTTTAAAAGACAGATTTGTTGTTATTGGTTTATTGTTTTTTAATTTTGAGGGTAAAAGTTTTGAATTTTGTTTTTTAGAATGGAAATAGATGAATATTATCAAAATTTAATTTATTCAAAATCTTGAAATTTGACAATTACAACTGGAATTTCCAAAATTTTTATTTTAATAATAATTTTTTTTCCAATCATATTAAAATTTCCATAATTTTTTCGTGGCAAATTACTCTTATAATATACGGATAAAGATAACCAATAATACGGCTGTACTATGACATATATAACAAACATATGCCAAAGGATTAGATATCGCAATAATGGTAGGCAATAATAAAGTTGTAGTATGACCTGCAACGGTTATGAAGTAGTGCCCACTACGAATCTAATTCATATTGTCACATCCTAGCAATCTCATTCACAGGGTAGGTTCAGCCTCCCACTCAACAATTTTAATTCTCATCTCCAAAAAAGTCATACTTTATTTAGGGTCTTTATAAACCAACCAGAAAAATATAATTTTATCATTACAATGTTTTTATATTAACCTCTATTTTCTCGAAGCCATGTGATATCGTCTCACAACTCTTTTTCAACATGAATATCCTCTAATATTGTTAGAAATTGGCCATTGTGGAAACTTGAAAGCACCCCAATGGAAGGGAGCGGTGATGGTTTTGCAAAAGAGATATTATAAGTTTGCATTTGAAGCTTTACGAGAAGGTAATTCCAAAATTAACGCCTCTAACGTTGTGGAAGGTTTTGTTAATTAGTGATATCTTGCGAATTGCTTATACGGAGGAAACTCTATTAGAGTATTTGGTGAGTTAGATTCTTCCTAAAGCTATCATTTGTTATTGGGTTAAGGAAACCCAAGAATTTTTGGATAGTGGTGTTTCCAATTCACAAGTTTTATTAAAGGTTTTTTCTTATTTTAATACAAAGGAAATGTCAAGATGAAGACCTTGTCTTTATAAGGGTATTTGGTGACCTTATAGGTTACTAAAAAGGAAATGTTAAGATGAAGACCTTATATTTATAAGAGTAGTTGGTGGACCTTATTTTTGGGCTTAAGGGTTTTTTAATTAACTAGTTATTCAACTTTGTTGTTTATTTTAGGTGGATTTTCCTACATTACCAATGTCAAGTGTATCTTTTTCTTAAGTAATTTTTAAGATATCTTAATTTTAGGGTTTATTAATAATGAATTAGACAAGTTTTTAGTTGCATAGGGTTTATATCAAAACCAAAATTTCAATAACCCTTGAGGATTTGTGTCTATGCCAAGGTTGTTGGCATAATTTACCAATATTTATGTACACAAATGGAGCCACATGGAGGAATTAAAGAGATACATCTAGTCACTCAAAAGTTGTTAGACATCTCTCAATTGAAAGGGGCACATGGGTTTTGAGTTCAAAATGGGGCACCAAATTCCAAGGGACCCCATGAATTATGGGTTCAAAATAAGGCATCAAATTCTCTAAGCACCCTGAACCAATACAAAATAAAAGGGTGAAGATATAAGGAGATAATGAGCATGTTGAATCTAGTTGGCAATGTTGCAAAAGCGTACTTTGAAGAATCAATGATGACTTAGCATTATATCATGCTAGTGGTTTTACTCAGATTTATTTCCCTTAAGGATAAAGCAAATATAAGATTCAAATCACAAGAGCCCCAAAGTAGATGTAGGATTGAAATCACAAGAGCCTCCCATCAATCACGCCTAGTTTTAAAACCTATCA
Source organism: Pinus taeda (assembly GCA_000404065.3). NCBI lineage: Eukaryota > Viridiplantae > Streptophyta > Pinopsida > Pinales > Pinaceae > Pinus > Pinus taeda. The sequence continues at coordinate 56,362 of APFE030680232.1, forward strand.
TTATGTAACAACAACATGGAATAAGTCTCGTAGTGACATAGCTTTTGTACTCCATGTTGGAACTACATGGCTACCACACTCCACATGTCACTCTAGAATACCGTCACATGTCATCCATTTTCCACCAAATTAGCATTTCAAATCATGTTTCCCATCTACCATGTGTCCTGGCTAGGGGCAAACTCATTATCATGTTGTACACATCACTAACCATGGTGGCAATTTCCAACTCATCATATAAAAAAGGAACATGTAAACATTAAATTCCATGGTTGTAGACGAAGTGTTTCACATCTCGTCGCACCCAACTGTTGGTTGTGCCATGCATTGTATGTTGCGTCGGGTGCAATAAGGGGGCGGTAGCTCCCCTGCATGGGGTCTGAGACAACGACCTAGATTGTTTTTATTATGCAAACCCAATAATAGTTGGGCAATGTATATACCTAGGGAGGATAATACAGGGTACAGAGGGAGGTACCCAAGGGAATAATGTAATAATGGGATGGGCTATAGTAATAAATAAGGTGGTTAACCCGTACACCATACATTCACTCCTTTAGGAAGGAGAACACTCCACAAGCCATATGCCTATTCATGTAGTATTCCTTGACATATCTCAATGGGGAGTCTCTAGCCTCTATATAGGCCTCATACATACAATACCATGGGTCATTACCATGGTTCCCTCAATACCATCTATCTAATACAATGGGCTTATTAAATTACATTATTGCTAACTACTTGTGGTCCCTTACATGGTACGGGTTAACCACCTTATTTATAACTATGGTGCATCCAATTATTACATTATTCCCTTGGTTACCTCCCTCTGTACCCCATATTATCCCCCCTAGGTATACTACAGGCAGACCCAAAGACAATGGGCGAACCTATCCACGGTTTTATGCATGAGTTTTGCACATGGTTTTGGGCATGATGGTTTTCTGCCCATGGTATTTTGTAGATATGGTCAAGGGAACTACAATTATGTTCTAATCCAGGATTAGTGAATTGGGGTTTACGAATGTTTCAACATGTATGTATATGTATTGTAACATTGAAAGGAACATAATAAAAAAAACAATCTGGTAGTCCCGGTTTTGGGATCCAGGGGAAAATATGTGCGTATATTTGTTTTATGTTCTCGCCATGGTATATTTTTCTATTTTGAGAATTCGTTTGCAAGTAGTTTATGTACAGGGTTAAAACCTACATTTTCTATTAGAGTTGTTTTGGATTCAAGGGGATGCCTTTGTTGCTGAGGTGTTTTGCTTGGGCTTGTGGTAGACCCTATTACAGTGGGAGATCTATGGGATTGATTCTTGTGGTGAAAGAACATGGCGAACAGTGGAAAGATAGAGATTGAGAAATTTAATGGGCAAAGTTTTGAGTTGTGGAAGCTCAAGATGGAGGATCTGTTGGTGGATAAAGATCAGTGGATCACAGTAGATCTGAGTACTAAACCAACGAAAATATTAGCATAAGACTGGGCGAAGTTGGATCAAAAGGCAAAGAGCACAATATAGTTGTGTATCTCAGATTCAGTATTATTGAATATATCAAGGGAAGCTACCGTGAAGGCTTTGTGGGACAAGTTAGGGACTTTATACCAATCTAAGTCTCTCATCAACAAACTGTTCCTATAGAAAAAGTTGTATAACCTGACGATGAAGGATGGAGACTCGATGACAAAGCATCTGAATGCCTTTAATATTGGGGAAAGCCAATTGTTATCTATTGATATATAAAATTTAGATCAAGATAAGTGAATCAGTTTGTTATGTTCTCTACCAGATTCGTGAGATAGTCTAGTTGTTGCAATAGGTTGCAATACAACTACTTTGAAGTTTGATGAAATAGTCTCGTCCTTGCTATTAGAGGAGATGAGACAAAAAAATAGGGATTTCCAGGATGGACATGCCTTGTCAGTGCGAGGATGGTCCTAGAACAGAAACAAAAATAAGTCCTCAATTGGGAGATTTAAATCTCCTGGAAAACCTGTAAAGGTGTGTTGGAAATGTGGAAAGGAAGGGAACTACAAAAAGGATTGTAGATCTAAAGCTCGTGAGAAAGGAAAGGGATTTGATGATGCTCCTTCTGCAGAGGTGAAAACCACCTTAAATCAAGGTGGGGATGTGTCATCTGGCCCTCTGTTTAGTGCCAAAAATGTTGACGGTGCTGGAACCACCAACATGTCAGGGGATCTCCCTGGTAAGAAGTCCCAATTAGACCTCAGACCGTTTGGTGTAGGAGTCCTAGTAGTGGGTCGTATGCCAATGCCTTGACCGCGATTTCGCATAGAGGCAAGTAAGATAACTGTGTTGGTAGCAAGGGTGTGACAGTTGCAGTGAGTCAAGGAAGGTGCATGAGGGGTTCTAACACATGGGGGTTGAGGTGAGTGTGCCCATTAAAAACCTATGATAGCACTTGGCTTGGAAGGGAACAATCCAAAGTGATGGTTAAACCATCAACACGTTTTAGAAAGATTCATACATACTTATATAGAATAGCCTATACATGCATGCGTAAGAAAGCAAATACATATATCATTTAGAGTAAACCAGATATCATAGAATACAATACAACATATGCATGAAACGTGTTGGCTCTTGTTATATAAAGAAGTGTAAGTTCTAGTCATACAATACATTCATGTCCAACCACTAGTTCCAATAGTGGAACGTTACAGCCCCAACCGCCTACTCCTCCATTTAGAAATTTCACCTGTAGAACAAACCGATATATGCAATGTCCTAAAGCATAATACTTGTTCTACTTCTACAAAAAATTAAGCGGAAGCATAATCGAATTCATGAGCAACATCAAGTAGAAACATGCATAACTGATCAAGAGAAATAATCACACATAACACAAGATATATCTAGGGAAAGCACCAGCATAAAACCCCAACCATGTATTATCAATCAAGTGGAAATCCTCTTCACAATACAAAAAGAATCAACTCTCAAGCTATCCAGTTCTCAATGAACTATAAAGATATGAAGATATGAAGATCATAGACTACCTAGGCCTCAATATATAGGCCACAAGTCCTCCAATCTCCTATAATATGTATTTCTCTTGGAAATAGCTCCTTCTCCATGCAAGGAATACTTACTAGAAATATCCAAGCATTTGATAGTACACTGTCCCTCATCTGAACTCAACTGGGTCTCTGTCTGGACTGACATTCATCAATTATCCATGAGGGAATGCTCAATTATCTGAAATAATAGTTGTCACATGCATGCAAGCATTAAAAAACTATATTTTATTATTTTAACAACTTGTTAAAATAATCTAACTGGACTTGACTAGTTAGAACTAAGTCAACTGATTCTCTCATTATAGAACTCATACTTATTCCCTCAATAAGTGGAGGAAATTAAAGATAAATTCCTCAATCAGCGGGACAACTCATATGTATGCTCACAAAGACTTCAAATTTGAATTTCCTTAATTAATTACCTCAACTAAATTAATTAATTAATATTTCCAACTGTTGCTAAGACAAAAATTAATTTTCTTCCTATAGATAGACTAGGGATTGTTATGAATAGGAAGGGACCCAGAAATGCTATTTTTAGAACTTTCTATTTTTAGCAGTTTCACCTCTCACCTAATGTGGCCAATGACCTCACTGGCCAAACTCCTATTTTTAGCAGGTCTATTTTTAGCACATTCTAAATTTAGCATTTCTTGTTGCACACATTTCAACACTCCCTCTCAATAAGAAAGGCTTTCTCTTGAACCTGATCCTATAACTCTGGAATGTTCTGCATGCAACACATCTACCCGGTCCACTTGCTCCAACAACACTTGGAACAAAAATACTCCCAATTGACCACTCTGTTGGGCTAGGAACATACTCTGATGCTGAAGCTCTACCTACTGCTGACAAGTGCTCCCTCTATGACATTTGTGCTACTGCAACATCTCCATGCATCTCGCACCATTGCACACCTCTTTGTGCCACCTAGCATTGTGCAAAACACTTGTGCCTCTCGCATTGCTCTAACCTACTAGCTATGCGCTGTCTTGGGATTCCCAACACTTTCGTTCTCTCTGCCGCTCCATCCACATCTGTCTCTACCCAATCAGTGAGTTCCTACTACTCCACATCGAGGCTCCCATAGCAAGGTCTCATCCAAGAGGTTGTGTAACGTCCTGCAGTTAGGTTGACACGTGCCCGCGGGTGAAGGCTGAACGAGCACGCGGGTAGGCTGAACGAATTGTCATTCGAGCGGATGTGCGAGCTCTTCTTGAGGTGTGGTGGTGCTTATGCGCACAAGGGAAGGAAGGGCGAGTGTTTATATGCGGAGTAGTGTGGCGTAACTTGTATGAAGGCCGACATGAGACTTAGGGGGCTTTTGCGATGGAGCAAAGGCCGTGGGTGAGGTCGGTTGGGCAAGCCATGACTTCCCCTACAACGCATATATATTGGAGTGCGTTGGAACTCATTTGGTCATCTCACAATCGCTCATCACTTGATCATCTTCGCTCATGTAGGAGAGGCGTAGAACAACAAGGTGGACGTGCAAGAGAAGAAAGGCGCAGATTTGGAGGATGCGCCCGTTCTTGGGCGAGGCCGCACAGAGTTAGGCATTCTTCTTGGTTTTGGGTGAAGGCGCAGGCAGGAGGGCCCGATGGTTGGGTGAGGCGTGCATGGTGTATGTGTGGCGCCCAATTTGTGCGAAGGTACGCCCGATGGTGGAAACAGAGGAGTGCCCGCTTTGTGCGAAGGTGCTCGACGATGAAACGGAGGAGCGCCCGGTTTGTGCGACGACTTGGCACGAGTATCTTGGCGACTCAGGTGAGCGCCCGCCCGTCGTGCAAGTGTGCACGGTGAGTTGGTGAAGTGTTGAGATTGTGAACGGAGGTGTGTCTCAGGCAGAGGCGACCGTGTGTGGCGACTTGGAGGCGTGCCCAACTTGGGCAAACAACACGATCGTGCGACGAGGTGAACGAAGGGTTGGTGAGTTGTGCGGCGACCGTGCGGAGGTGCCAACGAGCTGGGAAACCAAGTTTGCCGAAGTTGTGAAAAATTGGCTAAGTGTAAATTTGGGGTTTCCCAAGATTTAACTTGTGCATTGTTAAAGTGAAGATTGTATAATTATTGATATCGGGCAGGACTCATATTGCAGGGAGTTGCCCCCTCCCTTTATATTGTTGTGCATTTCTCTTGTATAATGCTGTTGATAATGAATGTGTATGGGTGTTCATTGGTATAAAGGTATATTAATAATACTTGGTAACAAAAATAAAACTAAGTATGGATTGTTAAAGCGTAGTCTACAATCGTAAGTATTGGTGAAAAGAAAACGGTTGGTAGTGCCGCACCTCGCCTAGTACGGTTGGAAGACTACCGTAGGCTTGGGGGCATGCCAGTTTGTATCAGAGCTGATATTCGGGTTGATGATAGTGGAAGCGGGTACTTGCAGGTGAAGGAAGCTAGTTTCACATACAAGTGGAACAAGGGTCGGTTCATGGTTGCAGGGAACTTGGTGAAGGGTGAAACAGGTTTAGCAGGGGTGAAGCTTAGTGCTTGGGCCAAGTTGAATGACAAGACATGGTAGGTTTGGAAGAATGTGAAGGGAAGCTCTTGCTTACCTTATACAGGTTGAAGCAGATGAAAGAGGAGAATCCCCTGATTCGAGAGAAGCTTGCAATCTTGGAAAAGAATGTTGAAGACGAACTTCTTCAACTTGGATGGACAATGGAGCAAGATGAAGTTGCAGATTGTACTAACAAGGAAGAGGAAGTCGTGATAGCTGAAGATGTTGCAGACATGATCATGATGGAGGATGAACTTGAGACTGATCAAGTTGGACCAGGATCATGCAGTTTGCAGACATGTATGGATGAGGGTATTCTCATGGAGGAACCTCATGATGACGTACATTTGATACTTGTGTTTCACTTGAGCATTTGGTAGATGGACCGTATGCAGGGAAGGGTAAAAGAAATTTGCCAATGCTAGGGAGCATCTTACCATGGATGACTATTATGAGACCTTGTATGGAGAAGCAAGGATTATTGATTGTTGCACGACTTGTTGGGGTTGTTTGTGACCTTATGGTAGAAGGTACAAAGGCCCGTGACAAGGGAGGAACATGATGATCGTTGCGGATGAATGGGTCATGCTTTAGTCACATTGGCTAAGTGCCCGGCATGACTCATGGACACATTGGAGGGCACACTCTTGGGTGGACTTCTCATGGCTGAGACCAAGAGCAAGTCTTGGTGGAACCTTCAGTGGAGGAGCTATGATGGAGAGACTCATGTGATGATGATATGGTTGGGTGACCGAGTTCACTAGACCGAAGATTGCAGACTTGGGTGAGGATGACTGATTGTTGTGATGGGTCTACTTGGTTGGACTGCATGGCAACTTAGTCATGGACATCAAGTTGGAGACATGGAGCATGGCAGTCTTATGCAGGGACATTATGCAGGAGCACTTGTAGAGGTGTCACTTATGGGCATCTAATAAGGAGTGCTAAGGCAGTGATGTTGTGCAGATGGATTTGATGATGTGACATGGAGATGTTTTACTTATGAGCCGATGGAGAGGTTGTGCACTCTTGTATAACAAGGCCATGGACTTGGATGGAGTTGTGAGTAGGCTATTGAGCATTTCTACTTCATGGAGAGTTGAGGCATCTTGCAGAGACCTTTGGGCCGAGACTTGTATGCTTGCTGAGATGTTGATTGGAGATGTCTCATAGAGCTCATAATGACATGAGATTGTTGTGACTTTTGGGGACTTCATATATGGTGGACTTAGAGGATCTGATGCATTGAGGAGATGAGGTCAAAGACTTTGATGCAGGATGGGGTGCATACTTTCAAGTACATGCATGGGGATGGCTTAAAAGAGTGACTTGATGTGGAGGATTGATATGAGACACTTTGGAGTGATGGAGTTACGACGATGATGATGCCTTGGTGGCAACACTCGGGCATGGGTTGAGCCAAGAATCAACTAATTTTAGCACATGGGAGCTGATTGATCTATGATCATGGGCAGCACATGGATAGATGAGACAGGTGTATACTTGTTTCTATGGCAGGCTTGAGATGGCACATTGCAGATATGATGGAGGTTGCTTCATGGACCTGGATGTGACACATCGAGAGTTGGAGATTGATGAGATGGTCTCTTCATATTGAGGAGGCACACATATGGATGATGATGTTGGATAGATGTGGCTGATTTCATGCAGCACATTGACACCAAACATCATGGACAACATGTTGCAGATGAGATGAGGACTACTTCATGGACCTGAGCATGGCTTACACTTATATGGAGATGGATTCTTGATCGAGTTTAGGATGTGACGGGATGTTCAGAGAAACAACTGATGGTGGCATGAGGATGTGCATTCTCATGGTTTGGGCATGACGGTTGGATTAGATACCCAACTAGTTCAAAAATGGGGGCTATAGCATGTACAGACATGTGTTAGCATTGTGTTGGAGTATCATGGTAGTAGTTCACATGAGGACAACACATGATGAGGTCGACACAAGATGTTGCAGTGGGCATGTAGCTTGAGATGGAGGGACCAACCTTCCACGATGGAGTAGCATGTGGAGATTGTGACAGGGTGGTCGATGATCATGGATTGAGATGATTTCCGATGTATGACATACCAATGGGTGTATACCTTGGTATGGTGATCTTGGTGACAGATGGTTGCCAAGATGGTATGTTGTCGAGGACGATAATGATTTCAGGTGGAGGAGGATGTAACGTCCTGCAGTTCGGTTGACACACGCCCGGGGGTGAAGGATGAACGAGCGCACAGGTAGGCTGAACGAACTGCGGTTCGGGCGGATGTGTGAGCTCTTCTTGAGGTGCGATGGTGCTTATGTGCACAAGGGAAGGAAGGGTGAGTGTTTATATGCGGAGTAGCGTGGCATAACTTGTATGGAGGCCGACATGAGACTTAGGGGGATTTTGCGATGGAGCAAGGGCATGGGTGAGGTCGGCTGGGCAAGCCATGACCTCCGCTACAATGCCTATATATTGGAGTGTGTTGGAACTTATTTGGTCATCTCACAATCGCTCATCACTTGATCATCTTCGCTCATGTAGGAGAGGCACAAAACTACAAGGTGGACGCACAAGAGAAGAAAGGCGGAGATTTGGAGGATGCACTTGTTCTTAGGTGAGATTGCATGGAGTTAGGCGTTCTTCTTGGTTTTGGGTGAAGGCGAGGGCAGGAGCGCCTGGTGGTTGGGTGAGGCATGCATGGTGTATGTGTGGTGCCTGGTTTGTGCGAAGGTGCACTCGACGGTCGAAACGGAGGAGCGCCCGCTTTGTGCAAAGGTGCCTGACGGTGAAATGGAGGAGCGCTCGGTTTGTGCGACGACTTGGCACGGGTGTCTTGGTGACTCGGGTGAGCGCTTGCCCTTCGTGCAAGTGTGCATGGTGACTTGGTGAAGTGTTGAGATTGTGAACGGAGGTGTGTCTCGGGCAGAGGCGCCCGTGTGTGGCGAATTAGAGGCGCGCCCGAGTTGGGAAAACAACACGATCGTGCGACGAGGTGAATGAAGGGTTGGTGAGTCATGCGGCGACCGTGCGGAGGTGCCAACGAGCTGGGAAACCGAGTTTGCCGAAGTTTTGAAAAATTGGCTAAGTGTAAATTTGGGGTTTCCCAAGATTTAACTTGTGCATTGTAAAAGTGAAGATTGTATAATATATTGATATCGGGTAGACTCATATTGCAGGGAGTTTCTCCTCCCTTTATACTGTTGTGCATTTCTCTTGTATAATGCTGTTGATAATGAATGTGTATGGGTGTTCATTGGTATAAAGGTACATTAATAATACTTGGTAACAAAAATAAAACTAAGTATGTATTGTTAAGGCGTAGTCTACAATCGTAAGTATTGGTGAAAAGAAAACGGTTGGTAGTGCTGCACCTCGCCTAGCACGGTTGGAAGACTACCCTAGGCTTGGAGGCGTGAGAGGTTTGGTACCTCAAGGATCCTGCCCCTCCTCCTTGGGACGATCACTCTATATCGCCCCACCTCCTACCTAGAGGTATGGCTGCATGTGATCCCTCAGCCCACCTGGCTCGAAGTTTCCCACTACTAGAGGTCTCTGCATGAGTAGATGTCTCTACTCGATCTCCACTTAGCTTCCCCTGTTGTGGCTGCTCCACAACCTCCTGAAGCTGTTGCACCAATCATGGCTCCTCCACAATTTTCTGAGACTTCTTCTGGATTTGCATGTTGAGAGGTAATATACCCTCCCTCTCAACCACCAAGTCGCGATTAGTTGCCTTGGTGCTTAAGGCTTTGCATGCATCTTGAACCTCAAGAGCATACAGATTCTTGACCCGTGAACCAATCTACTTCACCTGTCTAGTGATGATGTGTCTAAGGAAAACCTTTACCTTACTGAAGACTACATCATAGCCTCTGTATTCTAGCATTGCGATCGACACCAAGTTTCTCTTCAGTACTAGTACATACCTGACATCAGTCAAGGTAAGGCGAGCACCATGCTCCCTCTGAAAAATAATCGTGCCTACACCTGAGACACTATACTTCTCATCATTACCCATCGCTATGAGTATCTAAAGATATTTCTTCTCCAAAGTACTAAACCGACTCTTGTCACTGGCCATGTGGAAAGAAGCTCCATTGTCAGGAAACCAACCACTTCCCACCATGGATGAAACCATGCATGCAAAGAGTGTGAAATCCAACTCCAACTGTGAAGCAAGTGCCTCGCCTTAAGATCCTTCCCCGGATCCCTTCTTGGATTTCCTCCATGGACAATTTGTAGCATAATGGCTCACCTCATGGCAATGAAAGCATCGCACTTTCGATTTTTCAACCTTCTTCCGATCATTGGAAGAACTAGATTCGGAAAAAGAAACCTTCTCCTTCCCCTTCTTTGCCTTACTCGCTAAGACACAATTCTCCTCATCATGCATGGATGAAGAACTATATTTGGTGCTCCATCTGATCTCCTCCTGCATCAAATCCGACCACAGTCGTTCCTAATCTGAAAGTTTCTCCCTTCCATTCACCGAGTCCTGGAAGCTATGCTAGCTCTTAGGGAGGCCAAGGAGTGCTAGACTCACCATATCCTCATTCTATTTCATGACCCCTACAGTTGTAAGCTCATCCTTGCATGTTATGAGCTTGGTTAGATACATAGAGATCATCTCATCCCTTTCACACTTGATCTTTCGAATTTTGTTCTTCAGTGCCAGCTTCCTCTGATAACTGCTATTATGATATAAATCTTTCAATGTTTTCCAGATTGCATGCGGAGTCTCCTTCCCATGGAGGCTCGAGACAATGTGATCTCACACTCCCTCCAAGAGAATTCTCCTAGCTCTAGCTGCACACTTCCTCCATTCCATTTGCTCAGTCTCGTCAGTAGGCTTAGGAATTTCTTGATCAATAAAATCCTTAATGCCATTATCTTCCAAAATTGCCTCCATGCGATCCTTCCAAGCTATATAGTTTGAGTTGCCATCAAGGGCATACTCTAGCCTCAAACCATAGAATGCCATCGATGAAATAGATGTGATAAGAACTTGAGATCTATATCCCGAATAATAAACTTCGAATTTCTCCTACTAGTATATTGTTCTTGCTTGATCACCTATGCTCCGATACCATGTAGAATTTTGTAGAATTTTTCCTACAAATCAACTAGCTTTGATACCATGTAGAACTTTTTCTACAAATTAGCTAGCTCTGATACCATGTAGAAATTTCATGTGTAGAACAAACCGATATATGCAATGTCTTAAAGCATAAAACTTGTTCTACTTCTACAAAACATTAAGTGGAAGCATAATCGAATTCATGAGCAACATCAAGTAGAAACATGCATAACTGATCAAGAGAAATAATCACACATAACACAAGATAGATCGAGGGGAAAGCACCAACATAAAACCCCAACCATGTATTATCAATCAAGTGGAAATCCTCTTCACAATACAAAAAGAATTAGCTCTCAAGCTATCCAGTTCTTAATGGACTATGAAGATATGAAGATATGAATATCATAGACTACCTAGGCCTCAATATATAGGCCATAAGTCCTCCAATCTCCTATAATACGTATTTCTCTTGGAAATAACTCCTTCTCCATGCAAGGAATACTTACTAGAAATATCCAAGCATCTGATAGTACACTGTCCCTCATCTGAACTCAACTCGGTCTCTGTCTGAACTGACATGCATAAGTTATACATGAGGGAATGCTCAGTTATATGAAATAATAGTCATCACATGCATGCAAGCATTAACAAACTATATTTTATTATTTTAACAACTTGTTAAAATAATATAACTCGACTTGACTAGTTAGAACTAAGTCAATTGATTCTCTCATTATAGAACTCATACGTATTCCCTCAATCAGTGGAGGAAATTAAGGATAAATTCCTCAATCAGCAGGACAACTCATGTGCATGCTCACAAAGACTTCAAATTCAAATTTCCTTAACTAATTAACTCAATTGAATTAATTAATTAATATTTCCAACTGCTGTTAAGACAAAAATTAATTTTACTTCCTATAGATAGACTAAGGACTACTATAAATAGGAAGGGACCCAGAAACACTATTTTTAGAACTTTCTATTTTTAGTAGTTTCACCTCTCACCTAATGTAGCCAATGACCTCACTGGCCAAACTGCTATTTTTAGACATGCTATTTTTAGCAAGTCTATTTTTAGCACATTCTAAATTTAGCATTTCTTGTTGCACACTTTTCAACACTCCAAAGAGATGTACTAGCTATGCGCAGTGGAGAAGCCAAGGCCCGTTACAATACTGTCCAAGATCTCTCCAAGATAGTCTTATCGGAAGCTTGGCTGACCAAAATCCTTTACAATGAGTTATGAGGTTCTATTTATAGCAAACGGTGGCGTGACCCTTGACATCCCCTTTGTGATAGTTCATTTACCGTCATGACTCTTCATCTACTCTATGACTATTACATCCAACTATTGACACTTGAACTTCCACTTGACACGACCTTACATTACAATGCACATGTGCTCATGTGAGACAAAATGGCTTGAGCAAGCCATGCAAGATATCACTTACACTCGGTCCGTTGTGGTGAGACCAACTCTTTGACATGCTTGTGATGGTGAAGGTGGTGAGCTGATGCCAAGCTTGGTCATCTGTGATGGTGTACATGCACCCCATGGTGACATCTTGCTAAAGAGAACTCTTGCCTCTATTGCATCGGGTGCATTGGTGTGGTTCCTTCATCAAACTCATCTTCTAGCATGTGCATGGTCTTGTTGGTGCAACTAAACTAGAAACACCTTGATGCATAGTGTCTGTGCTGATCTTCTAGTGTGTGCTGGTGTTCATGTGCATCAACTGTCAACTACATGCTTAGCTCCAGTCAGACTTGCTTCTTTTCTTTGTCTTGGTGAGTGTGTTGAATGGGTTGGATCGCATGCGTGCGCACAATGACATGCATGTTTCTAAATCCCTTGCATGTGATCAACAACACTGCTCACCATGTCTGCTTCATGCCAACTGTTAGGATGGATATATAACTTGTATGGGAGAAGTTTCATCCATGGGTGCATGTTGTGCCCCTCGTTGTTCCTTTTCCTATTGCAATGCATTCGCTTGTCTGTGCAACTCATGTTCTTCCTTGAGTTTCTTCTTCATCACATGCAACTCCTTCTTTGTTCCATTCTCTGTCTTCGTGCGATCGCACCATCACCTCATAGCTTGAGTCTCCAAAGTTTCTTTCATCATCAGTGGATCTACTTGAGCTTGCAACTTTGTTCCGCCTCCGTGTTGTCAACAACCTTCCCCTTGCATTCATTGCATACGGTATGCTTCCTTCAACTGTTTTTCATGATGTTGCTCGCTGTGATACTGTTGTCGTCATATCTTGATGTCCTTGTCTATGAACAACTTGATGTCTTCATGAGTAGGCAAGCTCATAGACACTTGATCGACTACATCCCCGAGTGTGCTCTGAATGGTGTCTTCGACTCTGCTCTCCTCGAAACCATTATACCTGTGTTGCTAAGAGGCAGATGAACGCCTGTGATACTTGGAGACATGCAAAACTCATGGCAAGAAATCTATCAGTTGAAACCCAAAATGAACTTGAGAACTGACTTGCAACATACGAGTGTGACTGATCATGAAGGTCACGCAATTTCCACCGGGAGGTCGAGAGACTGACTACCAAGACTGCGCAAGGCATATTCTGGGCTGTTGGGGGGTTGATTGATCGCTGGAACTGCAGAATGCACAGTCCAGTCTGGTTGTTGACTATTGGAATTGTACAATGCGCAATCTCAGCTCACAATGGTTGCAGGCTTAGGACTGCATTGCGCAATTTTCTGGGCCAACATTCACTGTCACTCAGAATTGTGCAATCGAATATTAGAGGATAGTCACTCTGAAGAAATGTTCATTTCTTAAGAGGAAGATAGAGCCTTCCCTCTCACGATTGTGCAATGTTGCCTTGGTCAGGCGGAGTCTGGGCCAAGGCTGCCTAAACTCGACGATGGGTAACTGAAAGCGAAAGTGAATGTAAATGCATGGCGATAATGAGTGTAATCATAAGTGAATGCTCGTGCATGAAAATTGTGAATAGCAGATTCAGAAGACAGAACAGCATGCATGTGAGTGAGGCGAGTCACCGAATCAGCGATCGTTCGTGAAAAACAGTTTCATGCATGCGACAATAATGAGATGTTAATGAAAACTAAAACAGTGCTTGTACAAGCTAGTATTTATCAAACTGACAACAAGCACTCATTGAAATCAAGCAGACATCGGTCATATGAAGCGAAACAAAAAAAGTGCCAGAAATGCAACACAAGACATGGAAAGCGAGCTTACCCCAAAATAACTGAGTTGAATGTGCCGACAGCTCGTAGATGCGTTGTGAGATGTCGAAGCTGCAAGGTTTATGTGAGGAATGAGCTCTACAGGGTCTGATTGATGAGTTTTGATAAAATCAAGTTTGTGAGGCACATGCCACAAATCTAGGGAAAGCGACACTTGGTGGGATGTCTCTAAAATGATCCTTGCATGTGACCTCAAACTACCAAAATTAGATCCCTGAAACAAGGGATGCCTTTGGATGTTGCCTTGGGAGAAGCAACCCATGCGTGCAAGTTTGTTCTTCTTGGTCTCGGAGGGAACCGGTCAACTTAGCTGCACGTGCAAGAAGCTGCTCAATTGCTGGGAGAAAATGCGCATTTCTAGCTAGGAGCTGGGTTGGTTTCTCAGAATATATGTGCAATTTCTAGGCAGAGCAGCTGACTTTTGCCCATATTGTGCAGATTCTGGGTTGAGAAGCCCAGCTGGGAAGGATTGCGCAATTTTCTGGGTGAAGCTTTCTTAGCAGAATTGCGCAATTTTGGGGCCTAGCAGGTTGCTAGTCAGGATTGTGCAATTTTTTCAAGGAAGATTGGTTGCTATCCATATTTGTGCAAATTCTTGAGGGAGCTGCTCAGCCTGATCCATCGACCAAGTCCGGATGAACAACCTCTGAGGGGAATGCATCAAGGTTTGATCGACAGGTTGTATTTCTACAAGAAAATCATTAGAGCTTGTGTACTTGAAGAGGCAAGACATGCTGCTATGAAGGTTGGTAGGGAGGCTCCAAAATGAAGCTAAGGAAAAATTTTGGAGGGTGGTTGTAGCCGCTACAACATAATATTATGTTGGAGCAACAAGGACGAAGATTAAAACATAATCGATGGCCCAGATTATTTCCCAATGGATCTGTGTGAGTTTCGAGAATGTTCACACCTTAACTTAATTAATTCTCATTAATTAGTCATATTCCCTATGTTTAGACTTAGGAAATATTAAAAAAATGACTAATAATCTAATTAAGTCATTTCTGGGTGGAATTTTCATAAACTATTTCTAGGTTTTGAAGATATAATGTATTCTAGCCTCCCACAAAATTTCATGGCTAGAACACATCTGATGCTACAAAAACTAACACCCCCTCTTAGCAAGGAGAGTGTTCTAGCACTACAACTACTGCCATAACAAATTGTCTTTGCACCATCTCTTGTAACATTATTGATGCCTAGCTACTGCTTCATACCAACTACATTGCAACTCTGATATATGTGATGCATTTGTGTTGTTGTTGACCCTACTATACTGCTGCCAACTACTACATCTTCACTGCAAATCCCTCTCATATGTTACTACTGCAACTGAGAATCCATTTGTTTTTACTACTAAAAAGGGTTCTCCGCCATACCCATATGTTCCCTGAACTAGATGAACTTATCTCTCCTTAGAGGTTTCATGAGTATGTCTGCCACCTGATCTCCTATGGGAACATACTGTAGTTGGAATACCCCATGCTGAACACAGTCTCTGATGAAATGACATCTGATATCAATGTGCTTCAACCTATCATGAAATATTGGATTCTGAAAGAGTTTTATGCAACTATGATTATCACAATAACATTGGCCGCTCCCATCTTCTTCCTGAACAAACTCATAAGCAAATTCCTAAGCCATATAAATTCGAATGTAGTTGTGTTGTCTGTCATATATTTAGCTTCTCTTGAGCACAGTGCTACTGACTTCTACTTCCTGTTGCACCAAGAGACCATCCCTGATCCAACACTGAAGCAGTACCCAAAGGTTCTTTTCATGTCCACTGAACCACTTTCCCAATCTGCATATGTGAATCCGCATAATCTGACGTCATCTAATTAAGTATATTTCAACCCATATCTGACTGTTCCACACACATATTTAAGAATGTGCCTAGGCGTTTCCTAATGTACCCTTTTCGGTTCTACCATGAATTGACTAAGGGTATTGACAAAGAAACAAATGTCTAGCCTAATGTTAACCAAATACATGAGAAACCCAATGAGTTGTCCATACAAGGTGGGGTTCACTTCCTTGTCTCCTGATGCATCTATCTTCTTCTAGTTTTTTATCACGGGCATCGTCATTGGTCGGAAATCCTGTATTCTGATTCTCTTCATAATAATATATGTATATATCTCCCTTGCCCAAGGAATATCTCCCCATTCTTCTGCCATACTTCCAATCCTAGAAGATAGTGCATCAACCCCATATCCTTCTTGCCCAATTATGCTGCAAGGTTCATTTTGCAATCCTTTATGAGATCTGATGATCCTGTCAAAAGCAGGTCATCTACATACAAAACCAGAATGAGAGGCTCATTCTCCACCATTAAATAATAGATATTGGGATTTGCATCACTCTTGATGAATCCCAACTGCTACAAATAATTGTCAATCCGACCATACCATGTCGTGGGTTCCTTTTTGAGCCCGTATAGGGGTTTCTTCGACCTACATACATGAGTGTGATTCTCATGAGTTTGAAAGCCTTCAGGCTACTCCATATACGCCTCTTCTTCTATCAACCTATTCAAGAAATTTGTTTGATGTCCATCTGGTAAATCTATATCCCAACTGTGCTGCTAGGGATATAACATATATGATAGAGGTATATATGGCAACTAGGGAAAAGGTCTTATCATAGTCTATACCTTCCTTTTGTGCATACCCATTTTCCACCAATCTAGCCTTGTACTTCTCTACACTACCATCTGCAACATACTTGATCTTGTAGATCCATCTAGAGCCTACAATTGATCTATCTTCTAGTCTAAGCACTACCTCCCAAACATAATTTGTCATGATAGAACTGTACTCTTCTACCATGGCATCCACTCGCACCTGATGTTGTGTTACTTCTTGAAAGATGGAGGGTTATGTAACCTGAGCTACTAAAGCTTGATATCTGTCAAGTTTCCTGCACTGTCTTTTGTCTATCGTAGAAGCTCCGAAAATCTCCTCTGTGTACCTCTAGGTATGACACACTTCCGTACTGGTTCTACCACTGGTGGTGGGAAGTTCAATCAGTTCATCCTATTCCTGCTACTCCGTCTATTGAGAACTCCTTGGATGTCCTACTTCTAAGGAGATACTGGTACTGGTAACAGTACTTGATCCCTATGACTGTCCTCCTTCTTGTCTCACTTGTTGTCTCTGCTACTGAACTAACGAAACTTTTGCTAACTAATCACATGCATGCATTTCTTAAGATCTTCTGAAAGATCTGTCTTCCATGAACTTTACATCTTGCCTGACTACAATCTTCCTGCTAGTAGGAATATAGATCATGTATTCCTTTGAGGTCTTGCTATACCCTACAAGGAACCCCTTCTCTATAGTTTGATCCAATTTACTGTGCTTTTCATCTGGTATGTAGCAATAAGCCACACTCCCAAATATCCTCAAATGACTTACTTTAGGCTTCTTTCTTGTGAATATCCCCTATGGAATTTTCTTCCCGATTTTCTATGAGGTGTTCTATTTTGAATGTACACCGTTCTGTTGTATGCCTCTACCCATAAAAATATAGGCAAATCCTGGTCATATAGCTTAACGTTTGCAACCATAACTATGGTTCTGTTATTTTTCTCTGCCACTCCATTCTGCTGAGGATTATATGGAGTTGTCAATTCTATTTTGATGCCTTCCTTCACACAGAATTCTATGAAGTCTTTATCTGTGTATTCTCCACCATTATCTGAACATAGAACATGGATCTTTTTCCAGGATCATGTTCTATATGAGAGCCTTGAACTTTCTGAACTGATCAAAGACCTCATATTTGGTCTTTAAGAAATAGATCCAGGTCTTCCTGGAATGATCATCAATAAAGGTGGTGAAATATTTGCCGCCGTTAAGAGCTCCAGTGGTCATAGGGCCGCAACTATTTGAGTGTATCAATCCCAACACACCATTTTCTCTATTGTCACTTCTAGGAAATGATGCCTTTGCATACTTCCCAAGTACGCAGTCTCTACACACATAATTGTGCTCTATACTAAGAACTAGAACTCCCATTACAATTTCTCTAAGAATCCTAAGTGCTCCATGGTGTAAATGTCCCATCCTCTTGTGCTATAGTTCGTTCAGCTCCTTCCCACTGTTATTATCACCACCTATCAACACCATTGGATAATTGAGCTGCAACCTATATAACCTATTACTCCGAGCTCCAATCTGTCTCACCTTCTTGCAACTAAAGTGTTTGACATACACATTCTTCTCCATGAAGTGTACATCGTACCCCTTGTCCTATAACTGGGACGCTAAAATTTGGTTCATACCCAATCCTGGCACATGTAGTACATTAGTAGCGCAGGTGATGGTTCCTATTTCTGTCTGACACTCTATGGTGCCTCTCCCTACCATAGTACATTTAGTTCTATTTCCCATAGTGATCTGGAAGTCGATCTGCTCATCCTCATAGCTACAGAAATATTATCTAACTCCTATCATATGAGTTGAATCTCCACCATTAATGTACCAGACTCTAGATGATGCCAAACCTAACAAGCACACAAACCCCTCCTCCAACCTAGAAGATAATTCTGAGTCTTCCTGACTGTTGATTCTATCCATGATATTTTGTGTTATTTCTCCTTTTCTTCCTAATGATAATTTTGTTGTAGCAAAATAATGAGTCCCAACTAGAAATCTACTCTGCAAAGAAATGTTGTTTCTCCCTCTTCCTTTGGCAATCCTCGATCTAGAAAATCTAATTTCTATGTCGAATCTCTCAGAGAAATAAACTTTTCCTCAAAATTTGTCCCTCCTGGCCAAGGGGACTGTGTAGCCTCTAGGGTTTTGAGCAGATGCTTTCATAGTGCTACGAAGCTCCTTCTCCTCTCTGTAACTTAGATATTTAGCTTCTATCTGAGCTCTGATACCATGTGAAAAATTTGAAACCTGGAATCCTTTTGTAGAAACTGATAATATTTCTTCTATTTGTTAAATTAATTAAACAAATTATTTATAGTTTCCTACGACAAATATTGAAACATATACACTGCAACCTTCACAAAACAAATACTGCGGAAGAAAAATAAATTTTGGAAAATTAGAGAAATTATAGCACACACATAAAAATATTGACACGGGTATTTTTGGACAATTGTCCTCGGAAAAACCCAATGCGGGAAAACTAGTGTAGCAGATGAGGGTTTCTTTATTAATCTATCAGCAGTAATTCAAGCACAAGAATTCAGACTGAAAAATAGACTAAAGATACTGAGAGAAATTTAGTAACAAATTTATCACTCTCCATAGTGACTCCCTGAACCTGAGATGGACCCTCTACCCATACGTTGGTGTCTTTGCATCACCCTCTGCACAGTGACTACGTACTACTCTAGTGGACTGCGTCTCTCCTCACGTCATCTCTTCCTAAATTTGTCCTACACTTCCCGAACCACTGTTGATACCATATCTCTCTCTCTCTAGAAACTCACCCTCTGGCTCTATCTCCTCTGTTGAACTTCATCCACTAAGAAAATCGATCTTCCTAGGGAACTAAGTAACTGCACTTGTGTGTTCTCCATCTACCCATCAAATTCTTCTTATAATCTTTTGTTGGAGCACCGACAACCAAGATTAAAACATAATCGATGGCCCAGATTATTTTCCTTTCGATCCATGTGAGTTTCTAGAACATTCACACCATAACTTAATTAATTATGAGTAATTATACATATTCCCTAATTTTAGACTTAGGAAATATTAAAAAAAATGATTAATAATCTAATTAAGTCATTTCTAGGTGGAACTTTCAGAAACGATTTATGGGTTTTGGAGATCTCATGTATTTAGAACATCTGATGCTACAAAAACTAATAAAGACAACATTTCTTCAAGGGGATCTGAAATAAGAGATATACATGAAGCAACTTGAAGACTTTGTGGTGAAGGGTAAGAAAGAACTGGTATGAGAGTTAAAAAAGTATTTGTAGGATTTAGAACAATCACCAAGGATGTGGTATCTGAAAATTTTATACATATACATGGGAACTTAGATTCACCAGAAGAAAAGTGGGTAAATGTGTTTATTTTAAATTAATTGGTGACTGTTTTATTTATTTGGTCTTGTATGTGGATAATATGTTTCTCATTGGAAATGACAAATAAATTATCCAGGATTTGAAGTCCCAATTTTCCTCCAAATTCGACATGAAGGATCTTGGTACTGCAAACTATATTTTGGGCATGGAAATTAATGAGATTGGGAAAAGAGGAAGTTCTGGTTAGCCTAGAGGAAGTATGTTGAGACAATATTGTAGAGGTTTAACATGCAAGATAGTAAACCAGTGAAGTTTCCTATTCCTATTGGTGTAAATTTATCTGTTGAATTGTGTCCTAAGACACAAGAAGAAGAAGGGGACATTCTTGCGTTCCATATCTGAGTGCAGTTGGTAGCCTCATGTATGCAATGGTTTTCACCTGACTAGACATTGCAGATGCAGTGAGAGTATTGCGCAGTTTTATGTCAAAACTAGGGAAGGAGCATTGGACAACACTGAAGTGGGTTTTTAGGTATATGCGTGGCACTAGTGATTATGGTTTGTGCTACCAAGGAATACCAAGATTGGACAATGTTTTGGACATTTGTGGCTTTGTTGATGCAGATTGGGTTGGAGATTTGGATTAAAGAAGATCTACGAGTGGGTGTGTGTTTAACCTATTTGGAGGAGCATTCAGTTGGATGAGAAAGAGACAATCTATAGTGACACTTTCAGCTATAGAGGTAGAATACATGGTAGCCACTCATGCAATCAGGAAAGCAGTTTGGTTGTAGAGATTGTGTTCAAGTATGGGGTTGGTACAATAAGCTATAAGGATAGACTGTGACAGCCAAACTGCAATTTTCTTGGCAGAGAACCCTACATACCATTCAAAGACAAAGCACATTGATGTTCAGTATCACTCTCTCAGGGATATGGTTGAGGAAAGAAAGGTGTTTTTGGAAAAGGTGGACACTTTGAAGAACATTGCAGATGCATTCATGAATTCGGTGAGCACTGAGAAGTTTCCTTGGTGTAGAGAAATAATGGGCATTATAGGGTTGGACAAATGATTAAGCTCTCCTGTGACTCCCCATGGGGAAAGAAAAAAACAAGTGGGAGAATGTTGGGTGTGTGATACTTTTTCCATGCCTGGCTTCATGCATTGTACATTGTGTCAGGCATAGTGGGAGGGTCACAGGAGGGGTGGAATCCCCCTCTGTTAGGGGGTTTGCAGGGGAGTGATAGCCCCTGGCACAGGGTCTGGGGTGGAGTCTTGAGATTTTTTGTTTATGTGGACCCAATAATAGTTGGGTGGACCCAAGGATCGTGGGCAGACCCAAAGACATTGGGGGGACCTACCCATGCTTTTGTGCATGGGTTTGGCACATGGTTTTCTTCCCATGGTATTTTGTAGATCCGGTCAAGGGAACTATGGTTATGTTCTAATCCAGAATTAGTGGATTGGGGTTTATAAATGCTTCGACATGTATATATGTGTATTGTAATATTGAAAGGAACATAATAAAAAATCAATTTGGTAGTCCCGGTTTTGGGATCTAGGTGAAAATATGTGTGTATAATTGTTTTATTTCTCATCATTGTATATTTTTCTGTTTTAAGAATTGGCTTGCAAGTAATTTCTGTACAGGGTTAAAACCTACACCAAGCTTAAGGAAATACATATACACACCTTGGTAAAAGCTCCACGACATGAGTTAATTAATAAAGGTTAATTATCACTAATCTATGTAATTAAGAGTTAATCCTCAATATGAAGAAAGGCCCTTTTATGGAGAAATACAATTCACTTCAAGATCCAATGTTTAAACCAATATATCACTAGGACATGATTTTGCTTGCTAATGTAAGCAATTAATGTTTATGGAATTTAAATATAGGAATGATTTACATTGAATGTTTTCTAAATTTTAAAAGGCTTTGATTCATTGAACTAATTCTATATTTCTATTCTTCCTCATATTTCAGGCTTCCCACTCTACAAATTGTGCCAATATGCACACATGGACAAGAAGGCTAAGAAAGTTCAGAGAACCCAACAATAAGCAAAAAAAATGTGGTTAATAAAAATCCAAAGGCCATTTGTTCTCATATATGGTTGTCTTGAAAGAAGAAGTTCACATGTCTTCTTGGCATAATGTATATAAGTTATTTGAGTAGGAATATCAAGATAGCTCAAAGGAGATAGAACCAAATGAAGTTGGAGAAATTGGAGGGGCCAATACCACCTTGCACCAAATTGCTAAATTTGCCTTTCATAAGATAGTTGTGTGACCCAAACTCGTATCATATACTAATATTATTCATTGGGTCTGTTAACATCTGGATTGAACATCGGGTTGAATAAGGTAATTCCGGGGTAACCACAAACCACACTTAGCCAATAGCTAGCCCTACTAGGTCAGGAGAGGGATCTCTCTGTAAGGATCTTAGCCAAAATGACCGGATCAAGAAACTGATACTAGGATAGGTATAGTAGCACAGGGTTTTGATTTTATTTTTTGAAGGGTTTTGCTAGATTAGAAAGAGCCAAATAGTTAGGGCAAGGAAATTAGGTCAAAAATGCACGGTGTTCGATGGGACAAGGTAGGCACAATGATCAGAACCTTAGGGTTTGATGGATGAGGTGAAAAGATAGGTGAGGAGCTAGAAAGAGCATGTAAGCCACATGGATTCTTCCTAAACTGAAGAAAACACAGACTGTGGAATGTCTACCCAAAACAGAGCATAAAAGATATGGATTCTGCCTCTTAGACTTGTATACATTCAATGCAATGATGAAATGGAGTCAAAAATACATTATAACACATGAATACAAAAGAAAAACTGAACTAAGTATCATACCACATGGATCCCAAAGAAATAACTGCAAATTTTCATTAATCTCCTGCTATAACTGATACAAAATGATATCTAATCAAAACATAAGCATCCCACTGAGTCCAACCCCTAAAAATGACTAGGGAAATACATAATATAGGCTTTAAACCACCCATACTAACCTCAGGGGGAAAATCCATGAGAAGAGGGAAAAATACAAGAAAGGTTGAACTGATAACAAGAGAATAGGGTGGTCGAAGTGACTCATCCCTAATCTAAGTAAACTGATTCATTACATCTCATGAACTTGATTTACCTAATGTATTTACCCTACTAAGTACTAGAAACATGATAATACATTTAAATAATCATTTACATAGATAAATTCGTTATTTACCAAGGTGAAAGTGAAAACTGGGACAAAACAGTGAAAATCTGGACAAAATGTCAAATGCGCAACGCCAATGCTAGGCGCGCAACGCCAGTGCTAGGCGCGCAGCGCCAATGCCAAGCACACTCTTCAACTTTAGCTACACATTTCAAGGCCTTCCCGATGTCCAAATTGGTCCCACAATAGCTCGTTGGAAATATTTGTCTGTCTACTTTCAAGAAAAACTTGAATTTCTGAATTTTGATGTCATTTTCCCAGCCAAAAACCAAATCTCCCAACACTGCTCAACGCACAGTGCCAGGGCAAAAAGAGGGCAGAAAGGTCATTTTTTGGGTTTTTTTTTTACCTTTTGACCAATCAGTTCTCCTCCAAATCCTTAGAAAACGTATAGGATGTATGTAATCATCACTAGAAACCTAAAAATGTTGACCTTTTGCTGATTAGATGCCTAAAAAAAGAGCGTAGCGCCCAAGGGGTCGCGTGTTTGCCTTCCATGACTGTGCTAAAAATTGTCTGAAAAACATAGTAAGTGATTTTATGTCCCAAAATGGTTAAAAGTGTCCAAAAATGTATTTTTATAGCTAATCACATGTTAGAGGCATGGAGAGATGCCTCAGCAAGAATATATAACTTTCTTTTCTCCTCTTGCTTAGTAAGTTTTTCAATTTTTGCTTGAGCTCTTTCAAGCTTGGCTCTAGCAATTTGGTTTCTCATGGCATAATGCTTTGCCATCTTCCTTTGAATGTCATTGTCCTTATTAGTCTTGGCCAAGAGCTTCTCTAAATTCTCATTGACTCTATCAAGCCAATATTCCTGGTCTTGATTGATCATGTTTTCCCATTGTTCATCAACAGTGAGTTGTTCAACAAGCTCAACTTGTCTTTTCCTTTAATGATCATTTGAACTTTATGTTCATCCTCCATTGTGTCCAAGTATATAATTTCAAAATATGTTTATTTCTCATGGAGGAATTTCTATTCCTGCATGTCCACCTCTGCCATTGTGTAATTTAGTGTGAAAAACAAAACCCTAGGGAGGTGATGGAGGGGTATACAGATGAAGGGAGTATGTGGTAATGAGAGGGAATTTTGAGGGGATGGGAAGGATATTTGGAATGTGAAATGAATGATAGGAAGGTAGCAGTGAAAGTTGTTTTTAGGGATAGGATATGTGAATTGGGGTTAGGGTATATGGAGCCTAGGCAAATAGTTGCCTCAGGGTTAGGGTTTTTAGTTTAATTTAGGAAAAATTAAACACAATGATACATCAAGTAAACAATGTATGACCAAATAAAATAGAGATAGATCTAATTTTTTCATGTGATGAAAGCATATAGGTGACAAAATTCTGAACTTTGGAGGTGTTTTGCTGAGTTTTGAGTGGCCCTGGACCTCACTGGGAAAACACACAACACTATTAATAGGCGCGCAACACCTTTTTGGGGACCACTTTTGGAGGCTTTCCTGGTGTCCCAATTAGGCTTGGGATAGCTCATTTCACTTGTCAAAAACTCAATCTCCCAAAACGGGTCAAAAAATGTAGAATGAGGGTGAAAAAATGTAGAATGTTGTTGCAGGCAACTTTTAGAGGTCTTCTTAAACTCAAAATTGAGCTCATGATAGTTCATTGGAAATTTATTCCAGCCTAGTTGTAATTTGACTTATCAAGCAAGTCATTTGGAGACTCCAGTTAGGAGAAAACTTGATTTTCCCAAGGTCACTCCAGAAGTGTAAAACCATGACATTTGTGTAAAAAATGAAGGAGTTTTTTCTTCCATGTTCTATAATGGACAAGAACCTCTCTCATGTTTGTCAAATTCATCTTTTCTTAGTCAAAAACACATTTTGAAGAAAAACTGACCCTTATGTGTGGTGAATGACTTGTCCCTTGGAATTACTTCTTGACAAATGATGGAGACATGATGTTGATGATATGAAATGGACTCATACCTACTGATATCCCTTATGCCTCCTCTGTTTAGATATCTTTGATCCCATAGCAAACCCTACCTCAGTGGGAGAGGAAATTAGGGTTTAGTGAGGGGAAAACATGGGATTTATAGAAATGAAGGGAAATGAAGGGGATGGGGGATTCTAAATTCTTAGGAAAATTTTGGTAGGTAGGAAGGGATGTTAGGAAATAGGGGAAAGTGTAATTTCAAATATTGAGTGAGGGTAAGGGGTCCAAAAGGGAAAAACACATGCCTAGCCTAAAAAAAAGTGTCAAATTGTAACAATAGGCTGGGGTTTGTGGGAAAATGATGAATTTGAGGGATATAAGTGATGGGAAGTGTTTAAGAAGGTATATGAAAACTTTGGGAGTGAAAATAGTCCTAGACCTAACACCTAGTGACCAAATGTTTACTTGAAGACTCACTGAAATGAAAAAATTTGACTTTGACACCCTAAGACCACTTTGTAAGAGCATGTTTGATCACTGGTGGAAGGCTGCAAGTAATAAAACTAACATTGGACTTATTGGGGATGACAGCTCTTTGGAGGTGTCAAGAACACCGTAGACCAAGTGCCAAACCATGTGGGCCAATACCGTAAAAAACTAAAGAAAACTTACTTATTGATGAAACTCAACATAACAACTTGACTCAATACTAAAACACAACTGACAAACTAAAAAAGATGCTCAAAATGGAGCTTATTCAATGAAACCTACTCTAACTGTTCCATTCATCACTTGATCAAGTGAAATGAAACAACCAATGCAACCAAGTAAGCATTATGGTTGCTGTTTTAATTCTCCACAAGTGCTTGTTTATGAGCAAGAAGAGGGAACTACTGAAAGGAAACTCGCATGAAAATTTGTCAACAGATTGAATCTTGATGAAATTGAAAGACACGAGCGCACTTGCTGACCTCAAGAATGCTGCGAAAGTATCTTCATAGGAATACATATTGATTTCCATCCCATCTAATACATTACTGCTCCTCTCTAGGTAGTCTTCGTACTTTCGTTTTAAAATTTCCCTAACATCTATGTTTTCTTTCTTTGATGAGTGCAACAAATTGACAAAAGGATCCTGAAACTCACGAATGGCTAATTTTTCTTGATAAACAACAAAACAAAAATCTTCTTCATTACTCTCCTGATATGACTGCAAATCTTGGTATGAGCTTTGTAATGAAACTCTTGTTGAACAAGACAATGAAGTCGGTTTTCGGATCAAGTTTATATCAACATTCTTTTTAGGATCATAGTTAGCTAATGGAGAAGGACTTTTACTATAGATATCATCCAACACATCAGCTATTAGGTCATGAAAAACTTGCAAAGATTGCTGCAACCTATTTTCCATCAGTTTTAATGAGACTACATGACACTCTACATATTCTTCATCCTTTGCTTTAGAGATATTATGAAATTTTTTCTTTAAAAATTGAAATGTTTCAAAACATAGTGGTACAGAGTCATCTTGCATCATTTGATCATATGTTTCAGCTTCCAAGCCTTCATCTACAATTTGAAATTCAATGGAACTCGGTGGCTGCAAATCTAGAGCTAGGGAGGCTTCTATGTCACAAATGATTTCCTCGACCAATTCATGAGAGGGTTTATCCTTTATAGTGTTGACCACTCACTTATCTGCTTGCTTATAGTTTTCTCTTATTTTTTTAAATGAGGAGAAACACAAGGGTAAGGAGCTTTGATAAAAAATTTGATTATCCTCTTGATTATCAAGATCAAAACTCAATGAGTGTTGATTTCTGATCGCATCAAAGTTACCTCTGATGAACTGAAATGAAGTAAAACAAAGAGGCAAAGATCCTTCACTTACTTCCAATTTTTCTGCACTTTCCTCATCACTGTCAAAGTTGATATGCTTCGGCTGATTACTATATTCGAGATGTTGAAACTGAACTTCCTCCTCCCACAAACCAACTGCTGATTGCTCTGCAAGATTAGCTTTTGTTTGGATAACATAATAATTTTTGTACTGATCAAAATTTGGCAAATCATCAATATAAGTAATGTCACCAATCATTCACATTATATTCTCAGATTGTTTCTCCTTGGATTGATCTACAAATCCATTTTCAAATCTATGGTAGCTAGGATTAGCAAGAAAATTTTTAGGGCTAGCAATCTTTTCTTTCTCTGGGACAGGTGGGTCATGGTGATCTTGAATAGAAAATTCATCTCTCGAGATGATTCTTTGCATCATTTCTTCCATTTTACTTATCAAAATGTCAAGATTTACCTCCGAAGATGTTAGGTGCTCTACAATGTTCTCCCTCTCTTCTTGCTTCAACTTTTCCCTTCTGATCAGTAGATTAGCCTCTACATCTACTGCACTATTCTGCATCTCTTCAACTGTTGAAAGGTTCCTTTCCCTCAGCCGAAACACCATTTCCGAATCAAAGGCATCTGGGTAGTGCAAGAGAGTGGATCCAGGAGGAGGCCTTATATTAGCAGGCATCGAAAAATAGACTTGGTTAAACCTGGCATAAAATTGTTTTACTGTCTCCCCTGGCAATCTTTTCAGCTGGTTATACTCTTCTAGAATCAAGAAAGGGTTTTTTTTGACCACCCACTTGTCGAGGAAAACTTTGACGAACTGCTGGAAATTTGAGATGCTTACATCAGGCATGTTTTTGAACCAACTCTTGACTTTTCCTTGTAAAGAAAGAGCGAATAGCCTGATACTGACATCCTCTTCGTCGACTTCAAAAAGGTTGAGGAAAGTCTCAATATTCTACATATGTCTCTCAGCAATGATATTGTCATATTCACCATCAAACCTCAACAGGTATAGGTAGTGATTTTCAAGGAAATCATGGGGTATAGGAGGTAAGATGAGTGGTTTGTATCAATTTGGAATTTTACAAGGTGTAGGAGTATGTACAGAAGCTATAAAACCAGTCTTTTTCTGTTTAGGCTCGTCAAGTTGAAGATGGTCATCATAAGATTCAGAATAAGGGTCTTGATCAAGATCAAAGGTGTTCGGAGAAATAGTTTTCACAATCTTTAAAGGGATGGAATCACATGTAGGTATAGGATATTTTCTCAAATACAATATACTTTGTAAAACCTTTATGACATTCTCGGGAAAAGAGAAAAAATAATTGATGACAAAGAACATAATTTCTTGGATGAAATTCCAACTTGAATACCTGATCTTTCCATATTGTCCTTTCATGTTTCTATTAGTCGGGTTCATCCTCCAGTGGATTCTTTGGATATGATCTCGAAACTGATTTAGAGTCACCAGGTGAATGATTTTAGCCTTCCGGTGTCTGATCATTGTCCACCATCAACAATCAGATCTAGACCTGAACTTTGATGATATTTCCCAGGGAATACGAAACCTTTTGCTCGTTCCCCAGTATGGTCACCACTATGTTAGTACCTGGATTGAACCTCAGGCTGAATAAGGAAATTATAGGGTAACCACAAACCATGCTTAGCCAAGTAGCTAGCCCTACTAGGCCAGGAGAGGGCTCTTTCCATAAGGATCTCAGCCAAAATGATTGGATCAAGAAACCGATATTAGGCTAGGTATAGTAGCACAGGGTTTTGATTTGATTTTTTGAAGGGTTTTGCTGGATCAGAAAGAGCCAAACAGTTAGGGCAAGGAAATTAGGTCAAAATTGTAGGGTGTTTGATGGGGCAAGGTAGGCACAATGATTATAACCTTAGGGTTTGATGGATGAGGTGGAAAGACTGGTGAGGAGCTAGAATTAAGCCACATGGATTCTTCCTAAATTGAAGAAAACACAGACTAAGAAATGTCTACCCAAAACAAAGAATAAAAGATATGGATTCTACCTCTGAGACTTGTATACATTCACATAAAGGCAATGAAATGATTAAATGGAGTCAAAAATACATACTAACACATGAATACAAAATAAAAACTGAACTAAGCATCATACCACATGGATCCCAAAGAAATAGCTGAAATTTTTCATTAATCTCCTGCTGTAACTGATACAAAATGATATCTAATCAAAACATAAGCATCCCACTGAGTCCAACCTCTAACTCTGACTAGTGAAATACATAATATAGGCTTCAAACCACCCATCCTAACCTTAGAGGGAAAAATCCAAGAAAGGTTGAACTGATAACAAGAGAATAGGGTGGTCAAAGTGACTCATCCCCAATCCAAGCAAATTGATTCATTACACCTCATGAACTTGATTTACCTAATGCATTTACCCTAGTAAGTACTAGAAACATGATAATTACATTTAACTCATCATTTACATATATATAAATTCATGATTTACCAAGGTGAAAGTGAAAATTGGGATGAAACAGTGAAAATCTGGACAAAGTGTCAAACATGCAGTGCCAGTGCTAGGCGTGCCCTTCAAATTTAGCTACACTTTTGGAGACCTTCCCGATGTCAAAATTGGGCCTACAATAGCTTGTTGGAAATATATGAGTGACTAAGTTCTATAACAACTTGAATTTCTGAATTTGGATGTCATCTATCCAATCAAAAACCAAATCTCCCAGCACTGCTCAGCGCGCAGTGCCTAGGGCAAAAAGAGGGCAGAAAGGTCATAATTTGGGTGTTTTTGACCTTTTGACCAATCAGTTCTCCTCCAAATCCTTAGCAAAAGTACAGGGTGTATGTACTCATCACTAGAAACCTAAAAATACTAACCTTTTGCTGATTGGATGCCTCAAAAAAGGGCATAACGCCTAAGGCGCTGCGCGTTTGCCTTCCATGACTATGCTAAAAATTGTTTGAAAAACACAATAAGTGATTTTATGTCCCAAAATGGTTAAAAGTATCCAAAAATGTATTTTTATAGCTGATCATGTGTTAGAGGCATTGAGAGATTCCTGAGCAAGAATATCTAACTTTCTTTTCTCCTCTTGCTTAGTAAGTTTTTCAATTTTTGCATGAGCTCTTTCGAGCTTGGTTTTGGAAATTTGGTTTCTCATGGCATAATGCTTTTCCATCCTCCTCTAAATGTCATTTTCCTTCTTAGTATTTTCCAAGAGCTTCTATAAATTCTCATTGACTCTATCAAGCCAATATTCCCGGTCTTGATTGATCATGTTTTCCCATTGTTGATCAACAATGAGTTGTTCAACAAGCTCAGCTTGTCTTTTCCTTTAATGATCATTTGAATTTTCTATTCATCCTCCATTGTGTCCAAGTCTATAAGTTGAAAATATGTTTATTTCTCGTGGAGGAATTTCTATTCCTACATGTCCACCTCTGCCATTGTGTAATTTAGTGTGAAAAACAAAACCCTAGGGAGGTGATGGAGGGGTATATAGATGAAGGGAGTATGTGGTAATGAGAGGGAATTTTGAGGGGATGGGAAGGATATTTTGGAATGTGAAAGGAATGCTAGGGAGGTAGCAGTGATAGGGATTTTTAGGGATAGGAGATGCGAATTGGGGGTAGGGTATAGGGAGCCTAGTCAAATAGGTGCCTTAGGGATAGGGTTTTTAGTTTAATTTAGGAAAAATTAAACACAATGATACATCAAGTAAACAATGTATGAGCAGAGAAAATAGAGAGAAACCTACTTGTTTCATGTGATGAAATCCTTTAGGTGACAAAATTCTGAACTTTGTAGGTGTTTTGCTGAGTTTCGAGTGGCCCAAGACCTCACTGGGCAAACGCGCAACACTCTTAACAAGCGCACAACACCTTTTTGCAAGCCACTTTTGGAGGCTTTCCTGGTGTCCAAATTAGGCTTGGGATAGCTCGTTGGAATCTTTTCAAGTCTAATTTCCATAAATGCCTTTATTTTTTAATTGGAGCTTATTTCACCTATCACAAATTTAATCTCCCAAAACGGGTCAAAAAATGAAAAATGAGGGTGAAAAAATGAAGAGTGTTGTTGCAAGAACTTTTGGAGGTCTTCCTAAACTCCAAATTGAGGTCATGATAGTTCATTGGAAATATATTCCAATCCAGTTGTCATTTGAATTATCAAGCAAGTCATTTGCACACTCCAGCTAGGGGAAAATGTGATTTTCCCAAGGTCACTCCAGAAGTGCAACAACTCTCCTATGGCACCTGTATTTTTGACATTTCTCCAAAAAAATGACATCTATGTAAAACATGAAAGAGGGTTTTCTTCCTGGTTCTATAATGGACAAAAACCTCTTTCACTTTTTTCAAATTCATATTTTCTTGGTCAGAAACACAGTTTGAAGAAAAACCGGCCCTTATGTGTGGTGAATGACTTGTCCTTTGGAATGAATTCTTGACAAATTATGGAGACATGATGTTGATGATATGAAATGGCCTCATACCTGTTGATATCCCTTATTCCTCCTCTGATCAGATACCTCTAATTCCATAGCAAACCCTAGCTCAGTGGGAGAGGAAATTAGGGTTTAGTGAAGGGAAAACAGGGGATCTGTTGAAATGAAGGGAAATGAAGGGGATGAGGGATTCTAAATTCTTATGAAAGTTTTGGGAGGTAGGGAGGGATGTTAGGAACAGGGGAAACTGAAATTTCAAATATTGAGTGAGGGTAAGGGGTCCAAAAGGGAAAAACACAGGCCTAGCCTAAAAAAAAATGTCAAATTGTAATAATAGGCTAGGGTTTGTGGGAAAATGGTGAATTTGAGGGATATAAGTGATGGGAAGTGTTTAAGAAGGTCTATGAAGGGTAGGGGAAGGTATATGAGAATTAGGATATAAGTTTTGTTTATTTTTTTATCATGGGATTCATGGAACCAAGAAAAATGCCCTCAAAACCCTAGGAGAGAGAAATAAGCCTTAAAAGCACAATTGAGGCAACAATGTATAAGATGGCCCACTGACTTAAAAATGATAGTTTGGAACCTATAATAATGACAACAATTCTTTTAATGATGGTACACTCAGCTGAGGGGTGACATGGACCAGTACTTGGCAAACTTTGGGAGGAATGAAAACAGTCCTAGACCTAATACCCAGTGACCAAATTTTTACTTGAAGACTCACTGAAATGAAAAAATTTGACATTGACAGCCTAGGACCACTTTGTACAAGCAAGTTTGATCGTTGGTGGAAGGTTGCAAGTACTTACACTAACATGATCATGGACCATGTGCATGTGCCAACATGTTCTATATGCATTATCGAGGGAATCATCATGGGTTATTTCCAGTCTGATAATATCCAAGTTATGTATAAACTCCTAGGAGCTCGACTCCATATAATGCTAAATTTATTCATAAGTTTACTTAGAATGAATGTATATAATATGGAAAAATTATGTCTGATTTAACACGACTCTGGAGAAACAATGAGCACAAATTTAAAGAAGAAATTTCAAAGGAACATGCAATTACACCTCTGAACTCTTTTCTATGTTATGTAGCAATAATTCTCTATAGACTATTTTGTAGAAAGGGAATTATCCATTTCTCATTAGACTAGATTCCTTTAATTTAGGGGATTCTAGATGGTTATTCTTTCAATTGGGATAATACCCTTTCTGAAAATATGTGTAAATAAGTTAATAATATTTTAGCTTACAAAATTGATTAGTTCAACCCTCCATTCTTTATGTAGGCCTATATCATGGATACGATTTTTTTTCAACTTCTTTTTTGTTAATGGGTTGGAAATGGATATGCTTTGAACCAAAACCCATTCATATTTATCATTCTAAACTTTGGGAAGAAAATCATGGAGAACATTTTCACCAAATTTTCCATTATGTCATCACCTTATTTATAAGAATCTCTTTCAAACAAAACAACCTCCTTGTATTTCAGAAGAAGCCAAGTTGGACATTTCACAGATAGGTGATTGGTATTTTGATGAAACCTTTTCATATCTTAGAATGTATGCATGTTAGGTAGCTCCACATGCCTTAATTTTGTTTGTTCATAACAAAATTATATGTGAGGAAATAACATAAAAAACACTCTGTTGGCTAGATAAATTGTTCTTGCGGACAAGAACGATCTCCCTAGTATCGAATGATATCTAGCAACAAAGAGCACAAGCAAATCTACTTTTCTTTAAACATTTTTCAATTCATTAATGAATACTAAGAGGTGTAACAGACCCTACCTTGGTCCAATGCTTGTTTGAGGTAGTTTTACTCCAACAGCTTCAAGCAGTTCCCGTTTGATAACCTGCATACACAAACAAGCACACATCAAAGCATACCTGCGTATAACAAAACATGTTCATTATGAAGATAAGGAGCTCATAATAAACCATTAAGATGTCATTGAGAAAAAAAACTTGATTGTATTAACTTTATGAATAAAAGAACCTTACAACCTTTGCCTTGATGTTGCACAAGTTCTTTCCATGGTCCAACAAGAGTCTCCTCTACTTTGACAAGCCTCACTCACTTCCCAAATGACATGAAAGGTATGTGATCTCTCCTCTCATAAGCTCAAAAAGGAACCCTAGTTTTCAGCAGCATTTACCCTCAAGAATCTTAAGCTTTCAACCTCCATACAACCAGCCCAATGCATGAATTAATAGTGCAAATGGAGGAAGTTGCAGGTCCACCATTGAAGGGATAAGTTCCTCCTTCAATGGGATAAGCACCTCATATCATGGAGTTAGCTCCCTTAGTTATGGAATGGATGAACCAAGGTGGAGCGGACTTGCCAGCGTAATATTCCTTCTAGAAGTGTCTAGAAGTGACCCAAGATGAGTTTTTAAGAATGAACTCAGGCCTTTTTAACTTTTACAGGGGTTCGCACACATTACTCAATAGACGGAGCGGCTAGGTTCGCAGGAAACATGACCATTGGGTGCGGCACCGCTGGCAATACTAGGAGAAAGTGCGAAACCAGGATTTGAGATATTTTTAAGGTCTTTCTCCCATTTTCATGGTTTGACATGAATAGCTGAGGCTTAAGACTTGCAAAGGAGGTATGTATGAGTGTTTATGGACTCACACAAACTGTAGAAAGTCATGGTGACAATTTTTTGTGTAACACTCTCTAAATTAGAATTTACAATAACTTGCATAAGAAATATAAGAAAATATGGCCCAATCTTCCCATTTGTATTGCTATTTATACTTTGGATAACTATGGCCATGCTAAAAAGAACTCTTGACTTATCATAATATTAACCTGGCCTAGATTCCTCTTAAACATCATGATCCCTTGGGAGTTTTGAGTAATCATTATCTTATATCTAGCATGAAGAAGTATATACATGAAAAACTACCATATGACGATACATTCCACAAAGTTCAGTATTATGGAGAGGCTTTTGAAAAAGCACGAAAATTGTCTCATGATATGTACAAACATTTCCCTACTTTTAAGGAAGAAATAAAATCATCTTTTCCATTCATTCTTTAACAAATAGCTGGTGAACCCAGTGTTACATAGGTTGCCACATCTAATATGCCTATAGTGATTATAGGAGAGGATTCAGGAGAAATTGAATAGGTATTATTTGAAGCTACTAATGAGCTTATGAAAAAGGACATTACACATAAAGTTGCAGCCACTATTAAACTATAGCAAGAATGGGATAAGTTCATTCAGTCTATTACAAGTAGTTTAGGGCAGTAAAATGATCCTAAATCTCCTCCGGTAATGCTACCCATGTAAACCATCCACATTAATAGATAGATATTTCTCTTACTATAATGTTGGCACCAATGCAACAACTTGTTTAGTTGCTTCTGAGGTTATAATGAAGACTCCTATCAATACTATTCCTAATGGAAGTTCACAAAATGTGATGATTGTTAGCCCTTTCTCCACCATTGAAATGGAATACATACCTCCATTGTATTACTATTTCAACCCTCAAAAGAAAGATGTAACTAAAATAAGTAGAAAAAGGATGAAAGTGGAAGGAGAATAGGAAGACACGAATACTTTGCCTCAAGTAGTATGGGATGGTTCTTAGTTAAGTGAAGAGAATATAGTGAAGGAGTTGGTTAATTCTATTGGAGCCTATGCAAATGCTAATGTTTGGTATATTACCATATTATTGAGCAAATAAACATTAAAATCTTAAAATTGTAACCACACTGTCACAAAAAGAAGAAGTCTCTAGAACAATTGAGACAATGAAATACCGAGTCTTAACAATGACATGCCCAATAGATTTATTTATTGTAGCAGAAGTTGAAATAATAAATAAGCAAGTTACAACATGGATTCAATGTCTTTGATAAGAGGAAAGATACCCAGATAATTGAGCTTCAATTGGAAATCCAATAAAAAATCATCAATGTAGTGACCTAGGAAAGTTCAAGAAAGAAGCATTTGAGGTAAACCAATAGCTCCTTCATTTACAAGAACAATTTTGCAATGAGCTAAGTTTGGGTCAAACCCAACAAATCTTGTTAAATGGATTTTTTAGTGACATGATTGATAAAGAGATGGAAAATGAAGAAGATGGTAGGAAATTAACCCAGCTAATTTCTTGATAAAGTACAAAGAAGATTATGCCACCTAACTTGTACCCAAAATCAAAATGAAACCCAACCTACCTATTTCTAAGGAACTAGTGAAAATGGATAAACATAGTTGTTCTCCATTGATGCAATCAATAATGCAGTTGATCAAAGACATTTAAATGCAAAAAAAAATTATGATGACGAGCCACTGGAAGCTGGATTACTTAGAAAGGAGGTGCAAAAAGATAAACTAGAGCATCCAAGTCAGATTGATCAAATGAAAAGGAATGACCTGGATTCTATTTGGAGATATTTGGTTAAACCTTAGAGTCACTATTTGTTGACCAAATTGGTTACTAACATGATAGCATATGATTTGGCATTGAAGCACTTTTGTTTGAATGTCAAGTCAAAATTCAAGTCGTTCCTCCTTCACAACTCACTCTCCTTCTAGAAGTCCATTCATAATGGAAATCATCCATCAAAGCTTTCCTATGTGTTACCTCAATAAGTTAAAGGCTTATTTTATCCAAACACCATGACAATTTTCTATTTTTGTTTCAAAATTTTTAGTAAGAAAACTTGGACGAGATCTTAATCCTTTATTTTTTTATATTATATAAAGGGAAGAATGAGCCTGAACAAAGGTTTCTGATTTTTTCAAGGAAATAAACTCTACATTGTTGTGAATATTTTCTTTAGTATAATTTAGGACCACTAAGATTTCAATTTTTAATGAGTTCAAATGATTGTGGTACTTTTTCTTTAATTACTTGTTCATTTTGTATTGAAATCAAAATTATTCTTCTTTATTTCCTTGATGTTTGATGATTGAAGTTAGTTAATGTTGCCTAATAACTCTCATTGTCTTTGAGGCATTAAGTAAATAATACATGGGTGAAATTTGTAGGTAAAAAAAATTCAGTAAATATTTAAGTGACTTATATTTTCATTTACATATGATTTATTTCAACCTATAAGTTTATAGATATGCATCACAAAATTATAGCTAATAATTTTGTTCACATACAAAATTTATAATACCGAGTATATATTTAGTTTAACAAGATAGTAGTGATAGGTTAATTTTCTATATTTATTTCAATTAGGTTATAATTATAAGATTGTTTTACAATAAGTCTCCACTTGTTGGAGAAAATTACCTGAGTGGCAACTAGGCCCAATACTAGTTGAAATCACTATACCAAATGGAAAAGGGTTTAATTGGGATCATGACTGGGTGATTTCTCAAAAGTTGATATGGTCAATTCTATCCATTAAAATTTTTGGCACTAGAAGGAGGGGAAATATGATGGTGTATGGCACCTAAATCCTCACATAAAACCAAGATTCATCCCAAAAGATAAAAATAACTGGCCATACCTCCTACACCTACGAGTCCACAAGTATCTAGAATCAAATCTGTTGAAACCCCTATTGTTGCTTCTCATTCTTAAGAAGTTTCATAGCTAATATATCAAGAAGCTTCTAGTTCTAAAAATATATTTAATCCTTTTGTATCTTTTGGATTGAGAATTAAATAATATTTTACAAAATATGTGATAAATTTAGTTTAAGATCCTATGCCATTGAGATAGTTATCCACATAAATTGTTTCCTTACAAAGAAAATATTCCATTGTTTCTTTCAAGTTATAGCATTCAGGAGTCTTAACTCGAGCACAATGTAAAAAATTAGGTGTGCCACGAATGGAAATTCCTATTGTTGGTAAACCCAAAGGTGTAGAGAACCAGAGACACCAAGTTCCCATAGTACCAAAAGAGCCTAGTGTGCAAAATCAAGTTCAAATTCCTCATCTTGTTCCATCTCTTAGTTCTGCACATAGTCAACCTATAACAAACTCCTCCCTTGTTTCATCAATTGCTACTGCAACTTCTTCCACTATGGATAAAAAACAACAATAAAGAAGACCACGGGAAACCCTTAGAGCTATTAATGTTATTAGTGATTAACACGATTTTAGAAAACACTTAGAATGATGGTTACTGAAATTCGATAACAATAATAAAGAATATCCTAAAGATCACATCAACAAGTTTATGTTAACCATCAATTTGAGAGGTGTACAAAATGAATATGTGGTGCAGAATTTTCCCTTATGCTTTTGAAGGTGGAGCATCTAGGCTCGTATTTTTCCTTATAAGAAAATTCCCTTCAAAACTAGGATACATTTGAAGATATGTTCATTAAAACTTTTGGTGACGATAAGTCACTAACTGCTTTATTGGTAGAGATTTCTAGGCTAAAAATGGGTTCCAAAACAAAAATTAAATATTTTAATCAGATATTTTTTAGCCTCCTCAATAAAATCCTTGATACATCCAAGCCTAGAGCCAATGTGAAAATTGAGTTCTATACTCTTCCCTTCCTACATTTATTGCCATGTTTGTGAGACCTGTATACAAGATTACTTGGATGATTTAATGAAAGAAGCATTAAATGTAGAGAAAGGGATGCTTAGTACTACTAATAGGCCCGTTGTAGAAGAGAAAAAGCCTTCTCAACCTACCAAGATAGTCACTTTGAAACAAGAGTAAAATAAACAATATGTTTTTGATATGGAAAGTTTTCAAAAGGTTGTGAAAACTTTGGCTAATGAAGTAGTGGACCTATTAAAAAACAAGTTGGAGAAAAGTCTTCTTTGAGGATACCTTTCAGGCCATTTATTAAGAGAAATCCTCGAACCCTCTTGGTGGTAAAATTTCTATGACAGATAGTGAAGAGCAAGATGAAGAAGAAGAAGAGACTAAAGAAGACGAATAACCACAAATCTTTGATGCTAATGTTACATGGGATGTAGCTGGAACTCACACAAATGAAAGTGAAGAAGAAATTTTGGAAGTTCAAACTAGAAGAAAAAGTTCACCCACTACAACATTAGTTACAACTCCATCTTCCCTAGTTAAATCTCCAAGCAAGTATTCCTCTTAATACATGTTAATTCCGAAAACCTTCATCATTTACGATCATTTAGATTATGATATAGTAGAGGATATGAAGAAAACAAGAGCTAATATATCATTCTTTGAGTCAAGCAAACTCAAACAACAAAAGAATACTGTGTTTAAAGATTTACATGTTATAGAAAAACCATCTTTACCATCTACTGCTATAGCAAACAAAATTATAAAAAAAGATCCTCAAACTTCATCTCCCGACAAGAATAAACAAGCCAATGTTATTATGATAGGCGATAAGTCAAATTCTCACATTCCTCCTTTTCTACTTACTTTTGAAATATTTAACAATAATGTACATAATTTTCTAGTTGACTTAGGAGCTTCCACAAAAATCGCGCCAAATTATGATTGTCTAAAGATCAATGCTCATCCACAAGAATCAACTACTCAAATAGTACAACTAGAAAGAACAAAAGTCAAGGTCC
The DNA here is from genome assembly GCA_000404065.3 of Pinus taeda. Lineage (NCBI taxonomy): Eukaryota > Viridiplantae > Streptophyta > Pinopsida > Pinales > Pinaceae > Pinus > Pinus taeda. The sequence goes on from APFE030680232.1 coordinate 95,205, forward strand.
TAAGATAATCAAAAGATGTGCTTATCACATTAGAATCTCATCAAAAGGACTATCAAGTCATTTAAATTCTAATCACTAATATACCTTAATCATATGGCTTACTCTTGAGTTGTGCTCGGCCTAAAAAATTAAATGATTATTTTTTTACAGATTGTTCACATCTTTGGTCACTATTCAATGGTAAACCACACTAGATTAAGGTTGAAGGTGGAAAGAACATGAAGCGCGCAATCACTAACATCAATGAGGAAATGAGTCTATCAATTCCACAAATATCTTTAATGGTAACTATTGTGTGGATCTACTTTTTCAAAACTTTCCCTACACAAAGTTCCCTTTTCCCTCAGTCATCTGTTTATTCTAAAATTGAAAATTATTCGCAAATTGATTCTTCATGATGTATAAATTTTGTGGATAATTCTGTAAATAATGATGTGGATAATTTATTTTGATGGATCTAGATCTAATGACAATGCAGGCGCAAGTTTCATACTACAATCCAGGAGGGGAAAAAATCATGTTAACCTACAAACTAGAGTTCCAATGCACAAATAACATAGCTAAATATGAATAATTAATACAAGTCTTAGAGAAGGTTATAAGCATGGATATAAAAAAACATTAAAGTATTTGGATATTATGAAATCATGATAGAAAGGTAAGAAATACTATACATGATGTTTTTAATCATCTGAAACATGATCAGCAATTAGTCCAAGGCTTGATTTGATATTTCTCAACAGTCAACATTACTCTTGTTCCTAGATTACAAAATAATGGCACTGACCTTCTTTCTAATGTAGCCTCCAAACTCATACCGCCTGAAGATTTTAGTCCATATAGGTTTTTGATAGAGTTAGTTTTAAACCCTTCATTCTCAATAATGTATCTAAGTGGAGAGTTTTCAATGATGATGACGATATCATAAATTTCCTCACTTCTGAGGGAACGTATGATGATTATGTCATTGATGAGGACACTCATGATTAAGAAATTAATAAATCATCCAAAGAAAATCTTCAGTTAAAAACATTATACCAAGATCTGTGGTCATGATGGAAGACTTCTATGACTTAAAAGATAGATTCAAAACACCTACCAAATTTAAAACTAATATTTCTACTATGAAAGGTGAAGTAATTAATCTAGGAAGTGAGAAAAATCCGAAAAAAAGTAAACTTAGGTCTATGTTGTTCACCTACAGAAAGAAATAATTTCATACATATTTTAAGATAGTACAAATATGTGTTTGCTTGGTGTACAATGACCTTAATATTATGGCACATCAATTATTTAACATATAATACCAATGTTTCTTGATATAAAACTTATCCGACAAAAGTTAAGGAAGATCCATCCTAAGTTAGAAACCCAAATTAAGAGTGAGTTAAATAAATATCAAGAGAAAAAATTATCATTCTTGACAGAAATTCAAAATGGGTTTCCAATCTAGTTCCTATAGGAAAGAATAATGGAGAAATCAGGCTATGCATAGATTTTAGAAACCTTAACAAGGATTTTGAAAAAATAAAATTTACCTTTGCCTCACATAGAAGAGATGCTTCAATTTGTGGCTAGATCTAATTTAGTGTTCTTCCTTGATGGTTTTTCTGGCTACAATCAGATTTCGATTAATCCAAATGATAGTTTAAAAATGACACTTTAAACTAAATGGGGGATTTTTTCCTATTAGAAGATGCCATTTGAATTAATCAATGTTGAAGCAACCTTTCAAAGAGTCATGGAAATTACATTTAGAGGTTTGATAAATAAATCAATCATTGTTTATGTAGATAGTATTACAATTTACTCCAAGAAGATAGCTGATCATTTATCTCATTTAAAACAAATTTTTGAAAGATGCATGAGAAGAAGGTAAATTATTAGGATTTATGGTTCCGAAAACTGGGATTATTATAGAACCATCTAGAGTCAAAAATATCTCTGAGGTTCCACTTCTACACAATAAAAAGTCCATGCAGTCCTTTCTAGGACAAATTAATTTCCTAAGGCACTTTTTCCCTAGCTTCACTCAAATTGTACTACCCTTACAAAATATGATTAAGAAAAATGCAACATTTAAGTGGAATTTAATTGAAAAAGAAGCTTTTGATTCAATTAAACAGGAGATTATGCAAGCTCTTGCCTTTCTCTCCCTATTTTAATAAAGAATTTATTATTTTACTTTCACCTCTAATCAGTGGTATGAGGCAATTCTTAGATAGAAAAATGATCAAGATGTTGAAGTACCTATATCTTTTACTAGTTCATGGTTTCATGTTGCATAGCTTAATTACATGGATGTGGAAAAACAAACATATGTTGTTTTCAAATCAATAAAACACTTTAGGCCTTTTCTTATTAAATCCCATATAAAAGTAATAGTTCCTTACTCTTAGTTATAACTTTACTTCTTAAAAAAGTTATTGGAGAAAAGAGGGCCCACTGGGTCCAAACTCGTAAGGAGTATTAACTCGAAACTAAGCCTTTTAAAATTATCAGAGGTGAAGGATTTTGTAGATTGGTTATAAAATCAATTGATTGTGATACTAATAAAATTTGTGATGATCAGGAATTTGAGAATACTTCTCAGTGGTTACAACAGGCACACATTACTCCTGATTCCTTTCTTCATTATATTCATATTTAATTTATTACTTATCTCATGGATTTGCACCTTCACATTTATACTTTAAAAAGTGGTGAGACCTGAGTTTGAAATCCAATCAATATCAACTAATTAACGAAGAGTTATTTAGAAAAAATATGGTTATCTTTGCTGAAAAATGCAACAAGAAATTCTCAATTTGATTTTGCCTTGATTAAATTGAGAAAAAATCGAATTTCCACATAAACAAACAACTTGGATGCAGTTAACTTGTGTGACATGGCTTGTGTCACCTAGTTGACTCAATAAATTAGAGTTGGAGGAGTTAGAGTTCAATTAAGCGTGTTTGATTGTGAATTTGTAGTAATCAAGATTAGTTATCTCAAGTTGTTTTTAGTTAAACTAGTTACAACTGTTGGAGAAATTAGTGGAAGGTCAGTTGTGTAGTGGGACTTCAGTCAATTTCAGTGATCATCCAACTAACTGATCAATCATCCCAAAATAGCTAGCGCATGCATAGAATTCAAGTTCACTAGTTGTGGTGGAGATTCCAAGAAAGTGTAACATCAGTTGTAAACTAGTCTTGAGTGCACAGGGGTTGCATGCAATCCGATGATCAACCTTGAGAATTGCACAATCCATTTTGGAGAAATTTCTAAATAATAGGGGCCTCATTTCTAAGGGATTACATAAGGAAATAGGGGCTCAAGCAAAGCCGTAAATTGACTAAGTATGGGTCTTCTCAGTGAGCTGAGAGATAGGTTATTCACTTGCAGGGTGTGCTCAAATGAGCAAAGTAATTGTAGTACATCTCTATTCATCATATTAATGCAAGGATACATTCGGGTTTTTAGTAGATTTATTTTCCCGAGAAAAATATTGTGTGCATGTGTGTTATTTCTTATTGTATGTCTAAATTTTTTTTTCTAAATTGTGAACTAAATTACACAGAGCAGTGAGTAGGTTTGTGTCTTGTGATTTTGATTAAAACTTCATAAGAAATTGCAAATCTACACCATAATTTCTACAATTTTTTCTTAGGTGTTTATAAAGTTCTCGTGCTAACGAAGTTTTATGTGATATGCAAGATGGACTGATCCAGGTGGATGTTGGTGGCCACCCGCCTTTTCCACCTGGACCCCCTACTAAATTCTTACTCAAGGCTAAGAATACTTATTGAAAACTAATGGATATTATAGTTTTTCCCATAAATAACTTTACGATTCATTTTTTTCGTGCCTAGAATAGTATGAATTTTAATCCATAAAATTAGATAACCACTAAATTCTTACTCAAGGCTATAAATGTTGGGAATAATGTTTAATCTTGTTATGTAAATTGATAACAAATTAGTCAACATTTTTTGTGTTCTATGTGCTAGAAATTAGCTTTCAGAAGATTGGTAGTGTCAGTAGATTTGTTGCAGATTTGATTGATAGTCATATTAGTAATAATTTTACTATATAATAATGTAGTTAATGGTTTAATTAAATATGAGATTTACAACAGGTTTGAACTCACACAGTAACTGTGTTTTATTTGTTCATTTTTTTATATGTATTTTTCTTCATAGTTATGTTGGCTTATCAGTGGCTTAAAGAGGTCATTTCATATTCTACAAGTGGTATTGGAGCAGGTAAAATTATTTTGGGTTAAAGTTTTATCATTGGAATTTCGCCAAAGTTAATCTTATCGAATTCTAACCAAATGCCCGTTCTAGAATTTGATGGGAACGATTATGATTATTGGGGCATTAATATGCAAACCTTTTTTATTAGAAAATATTTGTGGGAGATTGTTGAATTGCGTTATGAGGAGCCATCTTATTGGAATGCCCTTATAGTCAATGAAAGAACAACGAGAAAGGAAGCAAGGAAGAAGAATGCTCAAGCTTTGTTTCACATTCAGATAACTCTTGATAAGAGCTTATTTCCAAGAATATCAGGAGAAAAAACTGCCAAATATGCCTGGGGGACTCTACAAGAATCTTACCAAGGTAGTGATCAAGTTAAGGTGGTCAATATTCAGACATTGAAGTTGAAAGTGTGAGTGACTATTGTGTGAGAGTCAAAGATGTGGTCAAAATGGCTACACTTGGAGAAACTATAAGTCATGAAGTTTTAATTAAAAAGGTATTGAGATCTTTAACACATAGATGGAATCATGTTGCCATAATCATGGAAGAAAGTAAGGATTTGAAAAAACTACAATTTGATCAATTGGTTGGATCCTTGATGTCTCATGAAGCAAGATTGAAGGACACTTTTAAAGGTGTAGAGAAAGTGTTTTCCTCTAAATTACAAAGAATGAAGATGCAGGAAGCAGTAGTTGCAAAAGAAATCAAGGTCAAGGTAAATGGCAAAGCCAAAATTATTCAAGAGGTAGAGGAAGAGGTGGCTCAAGTGGAAGAGGTAGTTTCAGAGGAAGAGGTAGAGGTAGATTTGATAAGAGAAATGTTCAATGTTACTATTGTAACAGACATGGCCACTTTCAAAGAGAAGGCAGATTGAAAGACGATAAAAATGCTAACTATGCTCAAGAAAGTGGTGAGCATCCTCAAGATCACTTATTTTTATCTTATGCCAAAGGTGAAAATACTAGTAAAGATGTTTGGTACCTAGATTCTAGATGCTCTAACCATATGACAGGGAATGAAAAGTTGCTTTCAACAAAGGATGGAAGTTTCAAATCCAAGATCCAGCTTGGTGATGATAAATCTGGAGGTTGCTGCCAAAGGAGCTATGGAGGTCCAAACAAAAGAAGGTATAAAGAGTATTCAAGACATTTATTATACTCCACAATTTAAGCAGAATTTGTTGAGCATTGGGCAGCTATGTGAGAAAAATTATAAAGTAGTCTTTGAAAATAAGACATGTACTATCTATGATAAGAATAAGGGAAATAGGGTGATCATTGATGTGCCTATGACAAGGAATAGGATGTTTCCCTTGAGTTTTGATGAACATAACAATAATATTGCAAATATGGCTTATGAGGATTCAAGTTGGTTATGGCATCTCATGTATAGGCATTTAAATTTTCACTGTTTGAAGTTTCTAACCTCACATGCAATAGTTTCTGGTTTGCCCAAGGTAGAAGAACATAAGGAGATTTGTGAAGGATGTGCTAAAGGAAAGCATGCAAGGGAAAGGTTTCCAAAGGGTACTGCATGGAGGGATCATGACCCACTTCAGCTTGTTTATTCAGACATATGTGGTCCTATGCAGACTAAGAGTTTGGGTATGTCATCATATTTCATCACTTTTATTGATGATTACTCACGAAATTGTTCGGTATATTTTTTGAAGGCCAAAAGTGAAGCCCTAGATACATTCAAGAATTTCAAAGCCCTTGTAGAAAATGAGAAAAGGTGCAATATCAAATGTTTGTAAACTAGCAGTGGAGGAGACTTCTACTCAAAAGCTTTCTAGAGTTATTGTGATATGAATGGCATTAGCAGGCAACATACTACGACATACACACCCCAATAGAATGGCATAGCTGAAAGAAAGAATCGTACTGTGGTTGAAATGGCAAGATGCATGTTACAAACTAAGGGGTTGAGCAATTATTATTGGGGAGATGTAGTTGCTACATCAGTGTACATCCTCAACTGTATCCCCACGAGTGCACTCAAAAAGATGACTCCTTATGAAGCTTCGTAAGGAAAAGGGCTTAATGTTAATCATTTCAAAGCTTTTGGTTGTTTGGCTTATGTGCATGTACATGATCAGAATAGAAAAAAGTTAGATGCAAAGAGTGAGTTATGTATTTTTATTGGGTATAGTGAAACAAGCAAGGTTTATAAATTGTATAATCCTCTAAATAACAAGCTTATTGTCTCAAGAGATGTAATTTTTTATGAAGGTGGAGTTTATGGTCATCAAAAAGGCCATGTTGAGAAGATGAAATATGTTTTGAATGATGATATAATTGTTGATATTGATCATGAGCAGCCAACTAATGTTCTTGTAACTAGTGGGTTAACTCCACCAAGCAACCCTTCATCAATTTCTTCAACATCAAGTTCAAGTCCAACTTCTTCTCCAAGTTCTACAAGGAAGGTAAGAAGATTGAGTGATATTTATCAGAGGAGTGCAAATCAAGCACATGAAGAAAGACCAATAGGTGAGATAATCAATTTCGGTTTATTAGGCAAGGCTGACTTTGAACCACCATGTTTTGAAGATGCATGTACTAATGAGGTTTGGATGCAAGCCTTGCAAGAAGAGATGGATTCCATTCAAACGAATGACACTTGGAAGTTGATAGAGATTCCACATGACAAGAAAAAGATTGGCACCAAATGGGTCTATAAGACTAAATTTAACAGTGATGGGAGTGTTGAAAGACACAAAGCAAGATTAGTTGCTAAAGTATTCACCCAGAAGTATGGAATTGATTATGAAGAGACATTTTCACCAGTAGCAAGGCATGAGACGATTAAAATGTTTATTTCATTAGCAGCTCTGAAAAAGTGGAGCATACATCATATGGATGTGAAAAGTGCCTTCTTTAATGGGTACTTTGAAGAGGAAGTATATGTGGAGTAGCCACAAGGTTCTGAAGTGGAAGGAAAGGAGAATAATGTCTACAAGTTGAAGAAGGCTTTGTATGGTCTCAAGCAAGCACCAAGAGCATGGTATGCTAGGATTGATGGATACTTTCAAGAAAATGGCTTCCAAAGAAGTAAGAGTGATCCTACCCTTTACTAAAAATAAGAAGGTATTGATATTCTACTCATAAGTTTGTATGTTGATGATATATTGTGTATTGGTAGTATTTCTAATATGAATGATAAATTCAAAGTTGCTATGATGAATGAATTCGAGATGAAAGATCTAGGCATCATGAAATATTTTCTAGGAATGGAGGTTTATCAAAGTAAGGATGAGATTTTCATTTGTCAGACAAAGTATGCACATGATATGCTAGATAAATTTGATATGCTTGATTCTAATCCATCCCCTACTCCAAGTGCTCATGGAGAGGTGTTATGTAGAGATTATGGCATTGATTTATTTGATGAGAAAACTTACAGAAGTATTGTGGGGAGCTTGATATTTCTAACCCACACAAGGCTTGATATTACATATTCAGTTTCACTTGTTTCAAGGTATATGAAAATCCCATCCGAAATACATATGAAGGCAACCAAGAGGATTTTAAGGAAGGTGAAAGGCACTCTAAATTTTGGTATTCATTACTACTCTTCTGAAAAGTTCAATCTTGTTGGATTTAGTGATTCAGATTGGGGAGGTAGTATTGATGACCATAAGTCCACAACTGGAAATTGCTTCTCTTTTGGTTTTGATTTGATTACATGGACCTCAAAAAAATAAAGCATTGTATCCCTCTCATCCACAGAAGCAGAGTATGTTGTAGTTACCTCAGCAGGGACACAAGCTCTTTGACTCATAAAATTTTTGGAAGAAATTGGAGAAAAACAAATTCAGCCTAGAGTGATTTATTGTGATAATGTAAGTGCCATCAAGTTAGCAAAGAATACGGTTCATCACAGTAGGACTAAGTATTTTGACATGAAATATCACTTCATTTGAGATTTGGTGCAGAAGAAGCATATTGAATTGAAGCATATAAATATTCATGATCAATTAACAGATATCTTCACCAAAGTAGTTACACAAGCTAGTTTTTGGCACTACAAGATAAGATAGTAAATCCTCATTAATAATTAAGGGGGAGTGTTGGGAATAATGCTTAATCTTGTTATGTAAATTGCTGAAAAATTAGTCAGCAAATTTTGTGTTCTCTATGCAAAATTAGGGCAGCAAATTATTCGGGTGGTCAGTGCTGGAAATTAGGTTTCAGAAGATTAGTAGTGTCAGTAGATTTGTTTCAGAGTTGATTGATAATCATATTAGTAATAATTTGACTATATAATAATGTAGTTAATGGTTTAATTAAATATGATATTTACAACAAGTTTGAGCTCACACAATAATTGTGTTTTATTTGTTCATTTTTCTTTATATGTATTTTTCTTCATAGTTATGTTGGCTTATCATCTGACTTAAAGAGGACATTTCATATTCTACAATAAATGCCTCTTTATACAAAAAAAAAATTGAATGTCTCGACTAGATTATTTTGAAGTGAAATTATAGGAGTGGTGACATCCACTTGCCGTTTTGATTTTTTCTGAAAAAAATACAATTTAATTAGGTGAGCAACACTGTGAAGACTAGAAATTTTATAAGTAAACAAACAAATTCAACACTTGACATTCACTGAGATGAAAAATAAGACATGTCAATCTTGTTTTGGTGATTAACACTAATAACATATTTTTTGTTTATTTATTTGGTTTAAATTTACTTTTTAAAGTTTCGATTGCTTTTGTGTTGACATGTATTGTTTTGGATATCTATCGCTCTAGAGCTTGTTTCAACCCAACCAATAGGGTTGGATATCTATTGCTTTAACGACTGTCTCACTCTGACCAATAATGTGGCTCAAGGTACATTTTTGAATCAAACTATGGTTAGGTCACGTTGTGTGCAGTATTGATTGTTTTAGAAAATATGCTAGAAAAATATTTCCAACCATTATCAAAGAGAGACTATGGCATTGTTCTATATATATCGACCAAAACTAATGCATATTTTGGGACAATTTCTCTTTTCCAAGATTAATCAAGGTTTCCCTAGGACTTGACGAAGGATAAGGGCTAAGCCTGGATAAGTCTTATAGGGTTCTTATGGAAAGATTCATCCCTGAATGACTCCAATCCAATGAAGCATAAGGACCCAAACGATTCTTTAAATGCTAATACATAAGACATTGATAAAGATTTATTTTAATCTATTATTTTTTAAATGTATTTTCATCTATTATTTTTAATTAGACCAAAGGTGTTTTTATAAGTGAGAGTTCCCCACTTCATATTTCCGCAAGTTCAATCATGACATGTATTTTTTCCATGTCTAACTTTGTTTATGCCTTTTGTCTAAAAACCTCTGTTACATGGAAACCACTCCCAAGAGTTGGGAAACCTGTTCCAATGGTTCCTGTGTTCTCGTGAGATTTGGAATTGTATGGGAGCATTCCATTTTCAGTGGGAGATGCAATGAGGGCTTGGGAAAGTTTCAGGAGCTTTCAAGGCTATTTTTTTTTTAGTTCCCGTGTTCCCTGGGGTTGCAGAATACAAAACCTGTAGAGAAATATGCTAAAATGCCCACAAAACATGAGCTTAAGTTGAAACCTTCATAAGAAGAAAGACCAAATACATCCTTAACACCAATATCATTAATTGAGAAACTGGAGCAATCTCTTGATGGGTTAAGGAAGTGTGTGGTACCTCCATGTAAGGGCGGTATTTGGGATGTCATGTTGATGAGTATATCTTTTGTTGTTTATGTATATATATGGCAGAAGATTGTGTGTGCATATTGTATGTGGCAGTCAATGCTTAAACATTAGAGCTTCTTTACTTTTTCTCTTAAGAATAACTTGAAAAACATATGTAAAATTGTTCCTTTATATTTTTAGGCCTGATTGTTTCAAAGATTTGTCATGTGCCATAATGAACTTAACATTTTAATATTTTCTATATATAAAAGGGAGAGACTCATGGAGAAAGACACCCAAAGAATATATTTATAATAAAGAGAGATTATATATTTAATTATTTATATATTTAATTTGATTTTTAATATTTGAATATTTTTATTCAATATTAATTTTGATTATTATATATAAATTATATAATTAAAAAATATTTATTGTTTTATATTTTTAATTGTTTTTATTATATAATATTACCACCCCTGATTAGCCGTTTCCTATAAAACCTCTAGCTGTTCCCGACACCCGTACCTGAGATCCCAACGTTCCCATGTTCCAAAAACTCATGAAACATAGTTAAAAACCAATGAATCTCTGGCAAGTCATTCAAGCCTATTTTCTAGCCTAAATCTTGTTTGAGCTGCTGAACTCCCATCGTTGATATTCCAATCTAGTGATTTCTGGTATGGATTTATCGGATTCTTGACACAAATATTGGTCTTGGGTTACATGCATGAAACTGTTTTTCACGAATGGTCACCAAATCATTGTGTCAAGAATCTGATAAATCCATACCAGAAATAGGGTGATCACTATTGTGCCTATGAAAAGAAATAGGAGGTTTCCCTTGAGGTTTGATGAACATAACAACAATCTTGTAAATATAGCTTATGAGGATTCAAGTTGGTTGCGGCATCTCAGGTACAGGAATTTAAATTTTCACAGTTTGAAGTTTCTAACCTCACATGCATTAGTTTCTGGTTTGCCCAAGGTAGAAAAGCATAAGGAGGTTTGTGAAGGATGTGCTAAAGGAATGCATGCAAGAGAAAGGTTTCCAAAGGGCACTGCATGGAGGGCTCATCACCCACTTCAGCTTGTTCGTTCAGACATATGTGGTCTTATGCAGACTAAGAGTTTGGGTAAGTCATCATATTTCATCACTTTTATCGATGATTACTCACGAAATTGTTGGGTATATTTTTTGAAGGCCAAAAGTGAAGCCCTCGATACATTCGCGAAGTTCAAAGCCCTTGTAGAAAATGAGAAAGGGTGCAAGATCAAAAGTTTGCGGACTGACCGTGGAGGAGAATTCTGCTCAAAATCTTTCTAGAGTTATTGTGATATGAATGGCATCATGAGGAAACATACTATGGCATACACACCCCAACAGAATGGCATAGCTGAAAGAAAGAATCATACTGTGGTTGAAATGGAAAGATGCATGTTACAAACTAAGGGGTTGAGCAATTCTTATTGGGGAGATGTAGTTGCTACAATAGTGTACATTCTCAACCATAGCCCCATGAGTGCACTCAAAAAGATGACTCCTTATGAAGCTTGGTATGGAAAAAGGCCTAATGTTAATCATTTCAAAGTTTTTGGTTGTTTGGCTTATGTGCATGTACCTGATCAGAATAGAAAAAAGTTAGATGCAAAGAGTGAGTTATGTATTTTTATTGGGTATAGTGAGACAAGTAAGGCTTATAAATTGTACAATCCTCTAAATAACAAGCTTATTATCTCAAGAGATGTAATTTTTTTATGAAGGGGGAGTTTATGGTCATCCAAAAGGCCATGTTGAGAAGACAAAATCTGTTTTGAATGATGATATAATTGTTGATATTGATCAAGAGCAACCAACTAATGTTCTTATAACTAGTGGGTTAACTCCATCAAGCAACCCTTCATCAATTTCTTCAACATCACGTTCAAGTCCAACTTCTTCTCCAAGTTCTACAAGGCAGGTAAGAATATTGAGTGATATTTATAAGAGGAGTGCAAATCAAGCACATGAAGAAAGCCCAATAGGTGAGATAGTCAATTTCAGTTTATTAGCCAAGGCCGATTTTGAACCATCATGTTGTAGGTTTTAACCCCGTATAGAAATTACTTGCATACGAATTCTAAAACACAGAAAAATAAACAATGCGAGAGCATAACACATAAAACACATATACACAAAGATTCCCACTGGATCTCAAAACCGAGACTACCAGCTTGATTTTTCATTATGTTCCTTTCAATGTTACAATACATATTTATACATGCCGAAGCATCCAATACCATGGACTGAAAACCATCGCGTCCAAAAAACATGTGCGAAAATCATGCACAAAACCATAGGTGGGTCCGCCCAACCTAACATAGGGTCCAAAACAAAAACTTTTTGGGGCGCTGCCCAGACCCCATAAAGTGAGGTTATAGGTACCCCTCAAACCCCCTGTTAACTACATGGAAAGAATATAACACAACCCAACATTCTCCCACTTGTTGTTTTCTTTCCACAGGGGCCACGAGAGAGCTTAGCCATTTTTCCAACCCTGAAATTCCCATTGTTTCTCTACACTAGGAGAACTTCTTAGAGCTCACAGATTTTGTCAATGCATCTGCAGTATTCTTCAAAGTGTCCACCTTTACTAGCAACACATTTTTGTTTTCTATCATATCCCTCACAAAGTGATACTGAACATCAATGTGCTTTGTCTTTGAATGATATGCAGGGTTC